>JAGVSP010000396.1:0-62500 GCA_022494985.1 Micrasema minimum | reverse complement strand
ACTTGCAGTACCTACCATACTTTGGAACTTGCAGTACCTACTTTGGAACTTGCAGTACCTACCTACTTGGAACTTGCAGTACCTACTTTGGAACTTGCAGTACCTACCTACTTTGGAACTTGCAGTACCTACTTTGGAACTTGCAGTACCTACTTTGGAACTTGCAGTACCTACCTACTTTGGAACTTGCAGTACCTACTTTGGAACTTACAGTACCTACTTTCGAACTTGCAGTACCTACTTTGGAACTTGCAGCACCTACTTTGGAACTTTCAGTACCTACCTACTTTGGAACTTGCAGCACCTACTTTGGAACTTTCAGTACCTACCTACTTTGGAACTTGCAGTACCTACCTACTTGGAACTTGCAGTACCTACTTTGGAACTTGCAGTACCTACCTACTTTGGAACTTGCAGTACCTACTTTGGAACTTACAGTACCTACTTTGGAACTTACAGCACCTACTTTGAAACTTACAGCACCTACTTTGAAACTTACAGTACCTACTTTCTTTCTAGTTTTAAATCGAGTTTCATAGATACCTAAATACCTTAAAAATTTATATTGTTAAAAGACTTGTGCATGTGGTTTGCAAAGCTTCAGGTTCCCGGTGTTCTGAACGTCCGTTTATGACAATTCGTTGGCAGCTTACGTCAGAACGACGGAACGTGAACTTGACTTAAACAGACGCACGGGAACTGGTGGCCGATAGCTTTGCCTAACGGCAGTTTGTGAAGTCCATATGTTCCACATAGAGAACGGATATGGAGCGATGATGATAAGGGTGTTCAATTGGCATGTTCATTAGGTTCTAAAAACACTAATAAGTGAAGCTCTAAAATTTTGATAAATACTAGAGTTTTCCGGTTAATTTCTATATCCTGTTAATTTTTACGTATTTTTAAATAAATTTTACATTTTCTTTAGCCTTAAAAAAGGGGTAGAATTACTAATATCCCTATCTCTGTAAATTAGGACCAGCTCCTTGAGCTAGTTGGGGTGAATGTGTTAATGACAAATTTAAGGCCCAGACAGTGAAATGAATAGCAGGCAATGAAAGCATTTGATCGCGTATATAACCTTCTTTTCTTCCGCTTTTTCCAGTTAAAACTGAATCTATTAAATTTCACTGATTAGCTTCGAAAAAATCGTCAGAGTTGTGCTGGGCTGAAGAAAGACTCAATAGTCTTTTAAACAGTGAAATAGGGAAATCAAATCTAGGGAGATCAAATGATGTTGTTTGTCGATTATTGAAAAAGTGTTACCTACTGGTTTTAGGAACCCGTGTATTTTATTTATTCATTTTTTTATTGGTAAGACAAGTCTAGAATATTCAGAGCGAGAATTTAAAATCAAACTTATTTTTAACCTGACAATTTATCGTTGAACACCTTCAGACAAAAAAATATCACTGTATTGTCTGGAAATTACAATGCACTACAAGCTATTCGCAAAAAACTTTTTCGTGAACAATTTTTACACGTCAGGGTGACGATTCGATATTTCCACCCTCCGCTCCGTGTCGCTTTGAAAAGAAATAATATATATCGACCTTTATACCGTGACGAAGCTTTTTCCTGTGATAGAGTGGTAGGAAACTCCTATTTGGAAACAAAGGCTCAGCCGATTGATGTTAATATATCGAGAAACAATAGACTGCCGTGAACAAATTTATATTCCTGTGTTTATTCAATACGAATATATGTTATTAAAGTTTAATCAAATAGAAAAACTAGGTCGCTCTTTTGTTATTTTTCAAGCGTAGCAAACTGTGCATTATTTTAATTAATTGCATGTACTTTTTGTTCATCACAGCTACTCTTCTAACAGTAAAACAGTAGTTATTATAACACATAAATATTGATGCAATTTATTTTTGCATTTTTGTAATATTATATCCGCCGTGTTATGCTGCCAATATTTTTAAATCTATTGGCTTACTTTCTGAGTACGAGAGGTGCTTAATTTAATTTTGTTATGTAATAATTACAATTTTAAAAATTATGAAAGCACAACATTTTTCGGCGTGTTCAAATACTTGTACACAAATCTGGATTTTATCCCAAGAGGGAGTAGATATATATTTCATTTTTTATCCCTGCGAGATGAGGTAGATTCAGAAATATGGATATTCGAGCGTTTACTTAACTTCAATATCAATGCATAGATGTAGCTTTTAGCGCGCTGGTGGATGATTATCGATTCGTAACATACATAAAAAAAATGTTACCTGGTGTGGATATTCGCTAATAAGGAATGGGGAATGTTGTAGTACATAAAGTGGCCACTTAACCCAGCCAATGACAAGTCATAAGCCTTGTAAACGCTCGAATATCCATATTCCTGAATTTGAAAAAAATCTACCTCATCTCTGTAGGGATATAAAAATGAAAATTATGAAAGTAGTTTTTTTTATTTGCACGATGTCACGGGTCAAATATGAAACGTTTATTTGAATGCCTGTATTTTAGGCTGTAGTTTAAGCTGTGCTTTAAACCTTCCTTCATTGACAAAATTTATTAGATGTCGCACTCGGCATGCTTTTAAATTCTATTAAAAACATTTTAACAGAGATTAAGATGAATCTCAGTAAATTTTAATTTGATGTTCTCAAGACAGGAATAATGATTTATAACATTGTATTTATACAAACTAGTTGATACGTAATGTGTCAAAAAAATAGGCAGAATTAAATACCTACCTAATCATTTATGTTTAGATCTTCTTATAAAATATATCTTATAAAATTCAGAACGCAGCATAAGCATTTATACACACACACATTTTTAACACCACCGTTATTTTTGTAAAGATTCTGTTTAATTAGGAATGAAATAAAATGCACAAATCATTTTTAAAATATTTTATTTCATGTAGTATTTACGACAGTTTGGGTTATTCTTACATTTTCTATAATATTTACAGTAGATATATGTATGTTGATAATTATGATGCTTTATTATTACATGTTCCTTTTATTATATGATAGAACTTCATGATTCACTATCAATAGGTATTTTACTATAAATTAAGTGTGTAAAGAAGTTTTATCAAATGCATATTATCTGATATTTTCTTTTGCAAATGATGCTTTAACCTCTGGCTATGCAAAATATTTTTTTAAAAGCTTTGTTTGACCAGATACCAATAAGTGATCATTTTATTATTGTACGACGATTTGTAGGAACCGAAAACAAGTCAATTTGTTATTTTAGATAAAACTCTTTGATCGTATTAAGAATTCAAGAACGATTTGAAAGCACGATATAAAATTTAGAACAAGCAAACAAAATAATAATATACGCAGCACATTTGACTTAGATTGAAAACAATAATAACCTGTAGATTTCTAATAGTCTTATAAAATAAGGATAAATCTAAAAAATCTCTCTGCTTAGTCTTTATGCAATATTTTTCCTAAATACAAATTAACATAGATTTGATATCGCAGCAAAACATATTAAACTACTGAAAATAAATTACATCTTTGCAAGACTTTTTAAAAACACAATAAATACTTATCACTACTAATACAGTATACAGATATATAAATTATATTCATGATCACACATGACGATCAACAAAGTATTTTTAGCCAGCCCACATTAGAGATTTCAAACTATTGGCCCCATTTTTCATAATCGAATGATTTCGAAATAGAAGATTTTATTGTTATCTTTTGTTCAAAGCTGAAATTCAAAAGTCTTATGTTTAATCATTTTATTTTACACTCTTCACGGCCATCGGCGATGCATCAGACACACCATTGCTCAAATTAAAGATCACTATTCTTCTTAATTACGCTATTCAAATTTAGTGCAGGCAACTTTAAAACATTTATTTGAGCCAGCGCGAGCGTGGGTTTAATAGTCAAATTAACAATTTAATAAATGAAGAGGATGACGAAAAATATACTTTAATTTTTTTAGTTGCAGCATTTTTTTACTGTCACCTAGAAAGTAATGAGAACAACAACCAAATTGAAAATTAATTAGAACTAGAAATATATTATATTGTATTATGTACGTGCTAAAAAGCAATGCTGATTACAATTCAACAGTTGGTAATTTGAAATGTGATAGCTTCAACAAGCATTTACTAGGTTTATTAATGTAGAAAATAATTGCGTAACAATATTTAGAAAACATCGTTTTTGTTTGCAGAAAATTAAAAAAACAAAACCTCGAAATCAGAATATACTGCCATTTGAGAAATGCGGTTTGTAATTACTACATATTTTAACATTTTTTTCTGTGAGTTTATAAACCACTGTTATTATTGTACTTTTGGATTCATAGTTCTTCACGTTGTACTTACGTTGCCTGTTCAATTATTAGCAATTTTCCAAAATGTATTAGGTGCTCACAAAAGCCATTTTGCTTCACGCGCTTCTGTTTTTTTCGCCCCTGGGCTCATGTGAGTTCCCTAAAGGAATCGCTAGGTAAAATACAATAAAACCTGATGTTTCAAATAAATTTATCTTCAAAGGCTTCTAGGGTAATAAAATTAACCGAGGCATATTTTATACATTAAACTCACAATAAAATTGTATTCATAAAACGGTATACTTGAATGATTATAGCAGTTATTAAAATAATTTTATTTAACTGTTTTAAACTCGTACAATAAATAAATGAAGCATAAATATATCATATTGTTTTGAAATAATAAGCTTCAATAGTCAGTCAACGAACAATTGAGAATTTTGAATGTTTAGGTTAGGGAATGAATTAAATATTTATGGTGTTATGTTGGACTTTAATTATAGCAAACTTTCCATATTACTTAATTTAACCTGCAAATTAATATTTTATTATAGAGGATGTAAACTAGAAGTATATTGTGCCACTTTTTCATAACTATCTGATTTTAAATACCTACTTTCAGTTAGAATGTCTCTATATTCGAAATAATTCAAATATTTACGCGAAAGATAGAAGTTACCCAACCAGGTTTTGGATCAAACTTTTTAATTATTTCATTTTTTATGTAATACCATAAACAATGACTACTAAAAACGTTAATAAAAAATTCTTTCAGAGAAAAAAAATTATGCCTTAAGGAAATTTACTTTGTACGCAAAAGAATGGTTTTAATTTCCTTAAAAGGTTTATGTTTTAAATTACTTATCTAAGCCATTAACTTTATCGGGAGCTTTTAACGTCGTATTTAATTAATCTATGTTTATCTTATTTCGGAAGTAGATATTACGATTTTCTATTGTAACTTCTGACTTTGCAATAAGAATTTTCTATTTACAATTCTATTGTGCAAATACATACATGTTTTACGTAAATCGATGTGTTAATAGCTCGTTCTATTGTAAATATTAGTATTTATAAATGATTTGTAATTAAATAAAAATGTTAAATAAATATTGCTAGCATATATGTATCCCTTAATTTTAAAACTTTATTGCTTAACATATAAATAATACTGCGAACGACTGCGTTTAAGTATGTGAGTATAATTAAAGTGCTTTCTAAATACCTCTTACTATATTAAAAGGCACATTATATATCGTTTGGCTAAAAAAGTGACGCTTAGGAACACGAAAGGTTTAACCAAATGAAATATAATATTATTGTTTTCACAAAACAAACAGCGCGACAGGTGGTAACAGCACCCTTAGTAGATATAAGTGTGCCGGTAATAAGTAGCTAGGAAGATATGCCAATCGATAAAAACAACATTCAACTTTAAAACCAATCCCTCCAATATCGATAGTTTGAAATAAAACAAGAAAATTATAATACATAGATCATGTATCTAAGTGATATTATACAAGTATTATAACATCGAATCTAGTAGGTATATGATACCTGTACTTTACATTTCTGTCACCAGTGACATGGATTGTTTACATTATTACATAATATTATATTATGACATGTTTATGTGAAACAGTGAAGGAATATTATTATGTATTTCTATTTGCAAGCGGATCACTTCAATTCCCCTATTTATTATCTTTTTAACAAACTCTAAATAGAATGTTTACGAAGAGGGGAATAAAATATTGTTTTTTTAACGCTAAACAACAACAAGCAATGTTTTTACTATTTTTATTCTATATAAGTGAATTTGTAGAATATATTTAATTTACCCGCTTTTGTTTGAACGATGAATCGATGTTTATTCCAGAAAAATTTACAAAACCATCTCCATCAATATTTGTTATTGCTGTTTGAAAAATAAATGTCTAAGATACGTTTCTGTAAGTTAATGCTGTAGTTAATATTATTCTTTCGATGGATCACAGCTGCTATTTTCAAACACACGCACGTAGACATTCCACCTACCGCATTTTTACTATCCACAAACGGAATAATCACGAAAGACGTGACTGATAGATAAATTTGAGCGATCTGTGGGTACTCTAATCCCTTATGAAAACGAATTCATTATAATGGTTCCAGCGATTCTCCTCGGAGTCCACGCCCGGCTTGAGTTCCGCCGCGCTCCCTGCGGTGCCGCTGCCGCAGCTGCCCACCAGCTTGAAGCCCTGCTCGTGCAGCATGTCGAAGGCCTGTTCGATGAAGGAGTGCTTGAGGAAGAAGCGGGAGGTGTAGCGGTCCGTCAAGCCGTGGTCAGGGTCCCGGCTCTCGTTCAGCGTCTCCCCGAACACGTCCCGACACAGAGTCACTCGTCCACAAACCAAAATACGAGACAGTTTCCTAAATTTAACATCGGCTAAACCGTCCCTGCCGAATGCGAAGCTCCCCCTATATCCGACCGTGATGCTCCCCTTCTCCTTGTTCTTGGCCAACTCGGCGCCGAACTGACTATTTAACGTCTCCACCATATTCGTCAGCTTCAGATGAGAAGCTTCGTTTCGCAGTCTCTCTGCTTCCCGAAAACTCTCCGGCAGGACCAGCGAGTCGTTCCTGAGGAAATCGAGAACATACCGGAAGAGGACTCCGTCGCGGTCGAGGAAGTACTTTCCCTTAGCATCCCTGGTTACGGGAGTCCGGCCTGTAAATATGGCCGCTAGTAAGGAGTCGGCCTCCTTCACCAGGGTGCTCAGTGACGTAGTGTAGAAGACTCCTCCGACGTTCAGTTCCACGACTGACGGGAAGCCGGAATTTTCCGCCATTCTGAAGATATATCCGTAACGGTATCACTATGTTCGTAAGAGGCACTCGGAACTCGCGTATTTCTCACTAACACCGCTCTCTCGTCAGCATACCTGTGGCAGAATGGAGTAGGGCACTCGCGACTGTCGACATCGGGTCAGGCTCGGGAAGACGCGACCTCCTCCCGCGCGAGCCGGCTGTAGACTGATGACGAGAGGTGACTGGGCCGCGAGCCGCGAGCCGCGATCTCTCCGCGGCCGATCACTTTACGACCGATAAACTTGAACCCGCGACTTCCGCGTGCGAGGTGCCCTCCAACCGCATCCTGTTTCGGGAGATTGTTCTTTTCTCGATGAATTATTATCGTATTTTGGTTTTCCAATGGGTTAGCGGGTCGCGAAGGATACGTGTTGATATGTGGTGGGAAAGTTGAATGCGTGCATTACGGGCATCTGTCCCTTTCTGGCAGGGGCTGGCGGCATCTGTCGTCCCGTGTCCCGAGTGTCCCGGCTCCCGGCCTCCCCGCCCGGCCCGCCGCGGGGCTGATCAATACGCGGTCGGCCATGCGCACGGCCGGCGCACCGCGGCCCCCTTGCCCGTGCCTGTACCACCCACTACACACAAGGACTGCATTCTAGGGGTCTACCCTCACCCCCTCCCCATCCCAACCCACTCACATTATCTACAACCTACTACGTACTATTTACATTTTTTTCTTTCTCAAACTAAGTTCCTTAATATACTCAAAGAAAGCTGTCTAACGAAATTTAATTTAAACGCTAACACCACTCGTTTATTAAACAAGCAAAATGAAAGTATGCATACCATTCAGGAACTATTTAATTATCTTTAAAAAATGAAGTACAATAATTTTCACCATTTTCGTTGATCATATAAAAAAATAACAGGAACAAATTATGTATAAATAATTAATCATTTTATTTGACCCGTCAGGAACATTGTGGATGTAACTTGCTGAATACATAATACCTCGCTCAAATAAGTAAAACTTTGAATACAATAACAGTATTTAGGGAGGCATGACGTGTCATTTGAGATTTTTTAAATCTGCCAGTTCAAATATAATGTTAATTCTCAAAACCACTGAATGTTTTAGGGTATAAGCAATAAAAAATCAAACAGGTGGTACATATCTTTTATCTTCAAAAAATATGTCTTAAAATAACAGATAACAGATATGTAAAATATGTTTTAAAATAACAGATAACAGATTCTTATTTTTACTACAAAATATAGTAAGGTTTTTTTCTTTACCATGCATCTACAATCTACATAATTATTATTTTATTTATAGTTTAGTCGTACAATAATTTTTTCATTCGATCTGATTTTTACATGCCCAGTAAGCAATAGGCAATCCAACTTATATATTATTTTAAAAATTAGACGAATCAAAGTAACCGCAAAAGCTTGTTGGAAAAAAAGTGTTTATCAACACAATCTCAAAACCAATGAAATTTTTAAAAAAATGCATGGATGATAGTCAACTTATCGAGAAAACGGTGCTTTTTTTTCTCAAGATTTCCGCTATTTAATTAGGTATCAAAGGCCTCATTCCTTAAATTATTATTTTACGTCTCGGTCTATTTGCAATTTCGCCAATGATATTTCACGATTCTTCCTTGAAATCTTTTTACATGTTCTGAAAATAAACGTTTGCCCATTTCAATAAGTTATGTCCACAGAGAAAATATATTGAAAACAAAGTTGAGCATTGATTTTTCCGTCCTAGAAATATTTGCTATTCACTATAGACCTAAACAAATATTGCCAAATTGGTTTGTCCGAGAACATTTTTTCAAAACATTTTAACGAAATACAATTTATGTCAGGAACTTTCTATGAATCTCAACTTTTTAATAATTAAATAGAAATTTGTAGTAAAAAAGAATATTCTTATCATCGTAAAAATCCGATTGCGTCATAGTGCGGCTTTTAGTCACAATTTTTTCTTGCAAATCCCACTCTATAGCAATCTATTTTCTACTTTCCAACTTAAGTTAAAGGTTTTCCCGAAAATAAAACATTTTGATAGGTTCGCGAACCTTAAAATATATTTTGCCATGCTGGGCTAATATCAGATATTATTGATATCCCAATCTTTCTCTGGACAGAGAAACTCTGGAAACGAATGTGGATTATCTAGGCGTTTACAGGGCTTATGACCTGTCATTGGCTGGGTTAAGTGGCCGCTTGATATATTACAACATTGACCATTCCGCCCATCATCTGATAACCATATATGACAAATTTTTGAAACTTGTATATATTGAACTTGTGTTCGTAATATCACATTACAATTGAATTTCTCACTTAACCCAGCCAATGACCGGTCATAAGCCCTGTTAACGCCTAGATAATCCGTATTCGTTTCCAGAGTTTCTCTGTCTCTGTTGGGATATCAATAATATAATATATTTAAGTATTTAGTATTTTTTAGTTGAAAAAATAGTTAAAACATCATTAGATGGCAATTTTTTCTATTCTTTACAAAAAACAGAGAAAGGGTGAAATGCGAGTGTAAAATATGCGTCATGAGTTTTTTTCAGTTACTCTGAAAAACGTTTGGAAGCCTTTGTTATTCCTGAAATATATTCACTAAGAACATTGTTGTGCGTAAACGAATAAATATAATAAACGTTTACCAGAGAGAGTCAGTATCACCTTTGTTTGGGGTCGCGTGATAGTAATAGATCTACTCTATTACTACTCTCTCCCATCCGCATACAATGGTGCATAGGGCACAACTGCGTTGGTACACCAAGTGCAGTGAATCTTGATAATTTGTTATATGAGGGCAAGATTATCAGATCAGTCTTTGTCATAATTCCACGGCACAGTAAAATAAAAAAAGGAATGTGAAAAAACTGCCCGTATAGTTATATAAACTTTTTCACACCTGGGACTCAGATATCATCTGTTACATTTTCAATTCACGAAAATCGACCAACTAATATGAAAATTACAATGAAATTTATTTTATTTTATTATTTAGGAGCTCAACAGCAATACGAGCCAACTTTGTAAAATAAAAGGCTAAATTAGCATATAATAAGCCATTTACAGAGTTCCAGCAAAATATTGCATTAAACAGAATAGGTGGGAGAAAAATATCCAATTATGTGCTACTACTGCATACATAGTACATAATATGTACTTTCCCTTATTCGCGTCTTGTGGTCCATAATGCACTGCATTGGTACACCAAGTGCAGCGTACCTTACTCACGTTAAATTACTTGTAACATAATAAATAGTGCCAAATCAACAAGTAAATTTTCTAAAAACACCACATTTTCCTTAATAAAAACTCAAATAAAATATCAAATCGATTCAGAAAAAGAGTTATTTGGGTGAAAAATAATTATGAGGATAAATGATAATAAATTATCAAGCTTCAGTTTATCAGCTCTAACTATTATGACTTATTTTTCGAGGCTTATATTCAATATGTCACTTTCAGGATTTCAGGATCCTGAAATCCTGAAATTATCCGCAAAAACACTTTTAAGGATCCCACTAATCTAATACATCGCAATATTTACGTCAATTTACAATAACACTAAGGACAACTTACTAAAACAATAAAAAAATAGATAACTTTAGGTGGAGCATATGGATTATACAAACTGCCTCCAAGTCAAGCTATCGGCCGCCAGTTCCCGTACATCTTCCCAAGTCAGGTCCACGTCCCGTGGCTTTGGCGCAAACTGCCGACGGATTGTCAGCAGTGGACGTCCAAGACGCCGAGAACCTAATGCCTTGTAAAATAGGCAAGCACGGTTAAGGCTCTAAGGAGACACACGTAGTATATGCCTCAGCCAGCCGAACAATCTTCGCCGGATGACAGTAAATACCGATAGGGTTGTTGCGTCCGTTGTCTCACCTCTGTGTTTCTACAAAGCCAATATACTTCTGAGACACATTTTCTCAAAACCCAGAATATTTAGTATTATTCAATAAAAATGTACAGAATGCTTCGTTTATCTATCAATATAATATACACGGTGTAAAAGAACTCGTAGTACAACCTGAAAACTGGTGAATCTACATCTGGAGTCAAATGTGTAATATGACTTTTGAATCTGACCTTAAAAAAATATATATTCTTCTCATCATTAAGGAAAATTGCACGAATTATTGATAAAATGTGGGTTTTAATTTTGTTTTATTTATGGATAGTATTAATTTGACTAAATAAATGATATTTGATAAAAAAGTGTAAAACTTCTTTCTCAATTTTCTCGAAAATTGGGTAAAATTAAAAAAATTAAAAATCTACAAAATCGGCAAGAAATCCCTAACTTTTGGCATAAGTGTTTGTGACGTTGTTCCCCTCTGTAATTGGGCCTCCTGGCCTGTTGAGGTGGTTAAATAGAATAAAAAAATAAAAAATTATACTCAGAAAATAGCACTTTGGGAGATTTCAAATATTCAGAATTTCCTTTTTTTCCCCGGGAATTATCATTACTATTATGGACAAAATCACCAGTTATCCATTTTTTGTTCACCCTTAAAACTTAGCTTAAAAAAAGCCTTACCCACCCTTAAAGTTTATTATTAATTAGAGTCCCCCGGATTGCAATTAATGCAACCTATTCCAAATATGTTTATATTGATTGGTCTATTAGTAGGTATAGGGCTGTTATTATTGGTTTCTCCTTATCCCAAGGACTTCAAAAGCAAAATTCAAGTAAATAATAAATATTTACTTTCATGGATTGACGGAATAAACACACATTACTTTTGCTGAAATATTCCGACCTTGGAATATCCCACCTATATTATTTTATTTACTTTATGATTAAAATAGGATACCGACAGAATATTGTTTTATTTACTTTTCATTGGTTCCGTTTATTTTTGTCATTTTCTTCTTTAAAATTTTTATCTACGTCACGAGTTGGTTAAAATCTAGGCCATAGTACTGAAAAATATCCGTTGGTAATAAAGAAAAACAACGCAAGTGGAAATAAATGTAAAACTTGACTTTCTCGCATTTGTGTAGTAAAATTATTATGATACACTGCAATTGATGTACCAATGCAGTGCCATATGCATCACTAGGTGCAGATAATGGAAAGAGAGAGATATAGTTTATACATATATCCACTCACCAAACCCATCATTTGTGAAATTGAGGAGCGTGTTTTAACAGACATCTAACAAATCAAAATTTTCATCAGCTTCGCCGAGTACATCCATAGGATGGTCAACGACGGTCTGCTAGGACGGCGGGATCCTGCAGGCGTAAAGAAGAGGCAGCTCAGGTTCAGGCTCTCCCGAGGCATCCGGAGTACATACATGCCCAAGCCAGGTCCACCGCTGCATCTTCACGAATTCAGTTATTGGAGATTGCTGCGTCCATTCCCGAACTTCAGCGTTGGTTATGAAGTCAAACCATCTATGCCTAGTATCCTTAATTACCGGCCTAGGTATATTTTAATACTACTGCTACTTTCCTTATCCGCACCCAATGGTGGTTTAATAACATAGTAAAATAATTTATATTTGTTACATTCGTTTTCATCCCAATTCAAACTATTAATTGTCTTTATGGCTACAAGACGAGTTACAATGTTATCTCTCTGCATGCATATCTATAGATCCTTTGATATGATGATCAAAGTATCACCGTAGTATAACGAAGACGACGCTCTGTAAGAGGATCCAATACTTTAATGTTTTCAATGGGGTTCTTCTAGATAACATAAATATTCTTAAAAACGTTATAAATATTTCAAGTATATTTTTACAATTCCTACGATATAAAACACAATACTAAAAAATTGTTTTTATTAATAAATTTATGTTTTGAAAACACGAAAATATGAATGATTTTTAACGCCCGTTATTGGCTAATGACGTCATACCCGTCCACCGTAAAAGGCGGGAAATTCATTCCGTAGTATGCGCCTATATTGCTGTGACGTCACACCGCATGCGCGCCAAATGGAGGATATTGCGAGCGATTTGAAAAAGCGCTATTTCAAACCGCGCTAGAAAATTCATATGACATCGTAAAAATTCAAAAAAAAATTCCTTGATATTGTAATTTTTCTTTTTGAAGTAAAAAATAAAAAATTGGAAAGAACCCCATTGTTAAACCTAATTACAAATAAATACGTCTTAGCAATTATCATCTGCTTGGTAAAATTTCCACGTACGATGTTATAATAATTATGTAGGTATAGAAAATCGACAAACAATAAACCAAAACATAACACGTTTTATTGTTTCCTTGAAAATTTATTAAAAGTGCAGGGCTTTGACTAAGTTCATGTTTTAAAATAAATGCCCATTTTAATGATAAAACGTTTTTTTCTACACAGAATAAATATATATTTCTATTTGATTCTTATTTAGAAATATTAATATTACCGATGAATTTCATAAAAAAATCAAATTTCCTTTAAATCCGGTTGTTTAAAAATCTAAAACCACCTATGTTGCGCCTTTTGAAATTTATGACATCTAGTTAAATATGCACTGCGCTATACTGCACATGGTGTACCAATGGAGTGCCCTATGCACCGTTGGGTGCGGATAAGGGAAAAGTGCTAAGTAGTTAAATATGATTTTTAAAAAGACAATTTAGTATCCTTTTCACTAAAATATACATATTTGGGATATGCAGTAGAAACAAAATTAGGTATAGTCATCTAATAATATCAATTTATGAATCTTAGAAAAAAATCGCAACTATAGTGTTGAAATTGATTTCAATGCATAAAGTTTTAAATAGAAAATTCCTCTTTTTTTTTTCTTGATTTTAATCCTACGTTTTGTATGGATCTAAAAATATTTTTCGGTACACCAAGATATGGTAAAATGGTTCACCGGGGGTTAAACCTATTTTATTTTGTGATAAAATACTAAAAAAACCTTTCATCTTGTGTAATAAAATACCGAAAAACAGTGCTTTAGTGGATGGATCACATTTTCATAATATGAAAGAATTAATTCAATTCCATTTAAATATGTAACTGCTAGATTCACCTTTTAAGGCGAAATAACATTCAAAGTCATTTTTGACAACTCATCCCTAGAATATTTTTTAACAAATTTAGCAAACTAGCTTGTATGGAGTTGTTATTACTGTGTAGGTACTATGGTTTTTCAATGACTTAAGGATTAGGATTTTGAGAAGGAACTATGGTTTTTCTTTGTCTAAAACTTGTTCTTTACTCCCTTTATGAACTCTTCAGAAACAATCTACGTAGATACATATTACCATTGATTTATTAATACACTAAGATTTGAACTGAACCCAAAAAAATAATGATACTTCAACTCCGCCAAAACCTCCAACTCCGCCAGACGCGTATTCAGTATTTCTTTAACCGCCGGCCGAGTCGGACGTTCAGAAAACATTCCGAAATGCCTTCCTGTGTAGTGAAACCGTGTTAAAACCGTACGGATAAAATTAACAAAAAAGATGGTGTAACTTTCCACATGTAAGTGTTTATTTATATTTGTTTACATGGCCTAAAATAATTATTATTCAAAGAAAGTTTTCTTCTTAAATAATAGCCAACAGCACAAGAAAAAAAGTCATTTTAGATGCATGGTAAAATTCATGAACGCTCCTCGTAAGGAACGGGTTAGTATTGTATACTGTTACTGTAACTCTATATATAGCCCATACCTTTTGCGGTGTGTGGGCGGATGCTTGCCGGCAGTCGAATGGCTCTGCTAGGTCGACCCGTGCAAGTGTATTGAGGTGCGGAATCTTCGTGTCATTACTTTTTCTAAATAATTTACTCTGCAAGGCATATCTAAGTGTATTATAAATCAATGCATATTACACATTATTTATTATGTACGTTACAATTTTCATTACCTACGTAAACCCCTAGGAAGATATTTTTCGATCGTTGGTGAAAACTCGGGTTTGGCAGCCCTGACAGCGCATTTATTCAGTAAAACAATAGTCCATAACAGATATGAAGATATCTGTCTAAAACATACTTCTCAAAAATAATTGTTGCATTTTTATTCTTAAATTAAAAAAGATGTTTGCGTGGTTTATTGTCAGATGTAATGTTTATTTTGTGATTCATAAAACGTAAGTGGGGTTTTTATATACTTAATATTTTACTTTTGATACAGATAATGGCTTTATCATATTACCTATTATTATTGGTATGTTTTTTGTTCTTTAAAGTATTGAAGCCTCTCTAGTTTTTTTGTTAATTTGACTCAGACTCAAAATAGACCAGTCAATATAAATAATATGCTTGTAGGGAGTAGGTTACATTAATTGCACTTCATAGGTATATAAGCTAAATACTTGGAAAACATTATTGACAATGATCCCCGATTTCTAATTAATAATTATGTTGTTGTTGGCAACATTGCAACCTCAGCCTGCAAGAACTGTCAGATTTTTATATTCTTGCAACCCTAAAAGCGTTTGACATTGACAGCAAGCGCGTAAAGTATTGCGCGTTCATAATAAAATGACCCTTTCCAGTTTCAGCCTCCGCATTCCAGTGAAGTTATTGGCTACGACTTGTCTTGCTTTTCATTTGACGACACCGCGGTAAGAAAAATGAATAATATAATACATGAATATTTACACTTTTACATAAAATCTCTTTTTTCATTTGATAACGTCTATTAACTGTCTATTTTTACCGGTATCGAATGAACTTCGACACTGAACTGTGACCTCACATTGATACGTATTAATTATTTTGGATTACGTTTCCCAATATAAATTGTTTTGTTTCTGTAACTGTTGAGTCTTGATTAATTATTCATACTGAATATATTGATTTTCCTCAATTTCATACTGAATATTTTACAGAACCATGGCTTCAGCCGCTGTTGAAAACCCGGACTATAAAACCGCAACATCAATATATGATTTTACTGTCCTAGACATAAAAGGAAACCCGGTTAAATTGGACAAATATAAGGGACATGTTGCAATTATTGTAAATGTTGCATCGCAGTGTGGATTGACGGCAAACAATTATAAGCAGCTGAACGAGCTGTATGACCAATACTCTGAGACCAAAGGTTGTAGTACCCACATTAATAACTATGCATTTTTATGAATCATCTTTATATCAATTTTTTGTTTACATAAATATCAAACGCTAATTTTTATTGTATAACAACACCATTTACATAAATACACTTAAACTTACATATAACGAACTTCTATACAACGAATTTCTCCATAAACTTTTTTTTTTTACCGAACATTGAACTTCAAGCTGTATTTCATATAAATTAGACTCCTTATAACGAAGTCTAATTTCTATGTAAAGAACTTTTTATCCAAGAAATGTCACTTTTTGATGCGTTTTTTTTTCATACTCGATTTTTCTTGCATAGGAAGCTTAACAACAAACTATAATGTACAAGTCTTTAAGATTCGTAAAAACAATAAAAAATCTGTAGATTTGTTTGAATGGTCCGACCGTATTGCAGGCAGTAAAATTTAGTGTAAAATGCGGCAATATTACCCAACACTCTTTTTACTAGGAATTTCCCCGGCCCATAATAAAACCTTTCTCATTCATCAATTGTTCATTTTAGGTTCGTCCAAGACAAAAAATGGACAGATGGTAAGGATTAAATAATGGTACTCGATGTTTATTCTACCCGATATATAGCCAAATGGTATTCTTGTTATACATTGATATTTGCCAAAAAATTAAACTTAGAAATTTAAATCATAAAAACAATTGTTATACTAAATACTTAAATAAAAATAATAATGTTTTCTGTGGCAAACTACCCGGCGGCACATAGTATTCCCCTAAATGGGTAGAAAATAGAAAAACCTAATCTGTCTTTATACAATTTAAAATTTGTATGTACCTATTCTATTATAGAATATACCGATTTTTCTATATAACGAACTTTTCTCCTGGGATTTAGCGACTTCGTTATATAGAAATTACACTCTACAAACAAATATCTTTCCAGGGGTGTCTGAAGATGGTTAGCAATCAATGTAAAAAAAGTGAATTCGTTTTATATTTGCTAATCTTAAAAAGCAGAGATAATGATATAGGTATATTGTCACGTTGTTATATTACCTGTAATTAAATAAATAGAATAGATGGATAGTTCAAGGCCGATAAATGATATAATAAAAAATATACTTTCCTTAGCTGTATGTATGTAGGTGTACCTAGATTATGTTAGCACAATTCCGTGTATTGTCATTTCCATTGGATTTTTAGGTACAGCTAAGCAAAGCATATTTTTGCTTTTAAGTATGTATTGTATTTTAGGGACAGATGCAATGTACTTTCTTTGGTGTATTTTTTTTTTCCAAGTCTGTATTCACATTTAACCCATATCCTTTGTCTGTAACCTGTAACACAATGAATGTATTTTAAAAAAATTGACAATTTCAGTATGCGCCCATAACACCCCTTGTTACACTTAGTAAATTATGTGTTCAAATATTTTATCACCAATGCATAAAAAAGTGTCAATGCCAATTTGATGAAACCAGTGTATCATTCAATTTGTTTTTTATTTCAGGATTACGTATTCTTGCGTTTCCATGTAACCAGTTCAATGGTCAAGAGCCAGGAAATGCAGAGGAGATAGTCTGCTTTGCAAACGAGAGAAAAGTAAAGTTTGACATGTTTGATAAAATTGATGTCAACGGAAATAATGCACATCCACTGTGGAATTATCTTAAGGTAACAGTTTTTGAAGAATAGTGTGTATTTTTGTGCTCTTTCTGCAAGCATTCTAAAATAACTGTCTCAAACTAGGACAAATTACTGAATGTGTACACTATGGCCAGTTTCTTAAAACAAAATAACATTTATCATTATTATAGAATATTTCATAAAAATATCAATTAAAAACTAAATTACTGTAACCCTTTTGCTTAGTTCACTAGTTTACTGCAAGTAACTACGTCAGGTGTTATGGCGTTAATTTTCTATTTACTTTAATAATTACTGAATGATAATGATAGGCATTTCTACAATGAAATTATTATTAACACCGACCTGTGAATTATGCTGTTGTCATTGTGTAATAATAAGGTAATAATCAATAATTATAGTTACTTTGTTTACTATTATTATTTTATTGATTATGCATCAAATTATTGCTTTTGAACAAATTAGTTACCTTTAAATTAAACATTACTAAAGTAAGATGAACTCAGCGTCAAAAAAGTCACTTGACTAATGTTTGAGTAGACCTAACTGAGTTTTCCTAACCTATAATAGAGGTTTACTAAAATTGCCTTTTATGCGAAAGTTGGCACAAAATTATTTATTTTAACGCATATGTGTGCTTCGGATTTTGATAAGTAGCCACCTTTTGGTCATGTCAAATAAAGCAGAATAACTTGTGACATTCAAGTATGCCATTTGTACAATTCCACACGATTATACATAATCATTTGGAATAATACTATATAATATTAAATTGTATTTTATTACATTACAAATATATATTTTAGGAAAAACAAGGAGGAACTCTAGGCAGTTTTATAAAGTGGAACTTTACTAAATTTATCATTGACAAGAATGGTATTCCTGTTGAGAGGCACGGACCTACAACGGAACCAAAGGATATGGTCAAGCATTTAGAGAAATATTGGTAATTGAACATTACTAGCTTAAATCATTTTCAATAATTTACCAATTATTTATATTTTTTTCATTAATTAGTGAATTACTATTTTAAAATAACTTGCAGCTAATCAACCATTGTCAACACTACTGTTCCCTAAATGAAAAATACACAATATAGCTAAGTGTCTGTTTCTGCCAATTATTAAAAGTCCGTGTTTCTTTTTAGGACTGATAAGGAAGAGTTGTAATCAAGGATTTTCCCCAAGACTAAATACGTATAGTATTAAGAGCCCGTTTTTGAGGTGTTGGTTTTTCAGTATCACAATGCGCAATAACTACATTTAAAGAGTGTCATGGATGCTATGCTTGTTGTTTCATTATTAAAACACATTTGTGCAAGATTTTGTGTCACACTTCTTAAGAAACACAATACCGTTAGGTATTTTTGTTAAGTATCAATTTCCTTTGCACAGAAGTTTCTTATTTTGGCATTTTTAACTAAGGTGCCAATCTCCGCTTGTAGTAAAGAAATCAGCCATTTTAATTTTTTACCTTCCTCAGGTTTCTCTCTATTTACCTTTCCGCCTGATCTTTGTATGTTCAATATGTTTATAATAATTGTGTAATAAAAATACATTTTTTATTCTTAAATAAATAATATATTTATCTGTATGTTGTATTTTTCATCATTTCCTTATCATCCTACATTATAAAATAATCTTATTTCCACAGTACAATGGTGTCTTCATTTGTATAAGTACAATGTAATATATATATGATTATTTGAATCGAATATCACAGAAGTCAAAAAAGTGCATTAGTTAAAATATTTAGAATGTAATGTTTTAAAACTTAAAATATTATTTAGATTAACTTAGATTAAAAGGCCAGGTACCTTTGAAACTTTTTTAACGGTGAATGGAGGATTTAATATTTGCATTATACCCTGTTCAAAGAGACTACAAAAATCCGCAAATGCGGAGAAAAGTTAACATGCAATATTTTAATACTGACAATAGTTTTTTTTACAAGTCAACAAGACAAAAATTGGTTAGAATTGTTTCTTAATATATTGTATATTAACGATGCATTAAGTATTTCCATTTTACAAAATTGGTTGTGCTAATCTCTTATCCACATAAAATGTATGTGGCGTAACATCTGATACAATTTTATGCACGATTTTTTTTTGTGATACGCTTAGGTAGAAGTAAAGGGTAATACTTTGATTATCTGAATTGCCAAGTGTATCCTCTTGTGACTTGCGAGTCAGGTATTTTAACTTCACAGTTGCAAAAAACACTACAAATATATTCTTCAATTTATCAATTAAAGACTTTGCATCAAAAAGGGGGCAGGTGGGTAAGAAAAAAAAGTTATTAAAAAATATTGTTCGATTATGTCTAAAAATTATTTGCTCTTATAAAATATAAACAGTTTAATAAATTTCCACATGGTTTTTAAGGTAAATAATAAGAAAAATATATAAAGAGTTGTGGCAAAAATATTTGACAATATGGATCTGCCTCCTTTTCACTGCAAGGTCCTCAATTCAGATTTGGAGTAATTACATCAAGTGTGAATATTTGAGGTTTCTACTATCCTTCGCTATTTTGAAACTTCATCTAATCGTATTCGGGAATATCATCATATGAATACCCTGGGATATTTCTGAAGGCACAAAAGGCAATCCTCAGGTGATAAGCTCCTGGCAAAAACATGATAACTCCTAAAACTATCAGGGAATGCATTCTGTCTTGGTATTGAGCATCAATATGCCCTGTGATAATCAAACTTCCTACGAGAAGCAAGATGAATCCTCCGAAACATAAAACTGTGGATAACATAATCGCTTTCCATGGAATTTTGGGTGGAGGTAACTCAAATTGTTCATCCAGATAGTCACTCTCAGTTTCAGGAAGCTTAGAGTATTGAACTCCATCGAATGCGATATTTCTACGTCTTGACATATTGAAGGAATGCTAAAAAAATACAGAGAACTAATCAATACACTGTTGAGTAGTAGTTTAAATTATCAATAAAAGAACCCCCCTTTTTTGAGGTACTTACATAAAATTACTTTTTCCCGTTAGGTTTAAAACAAACGGAAAAGAAAACTGGATTGTTAGTAGTAGATCGGAAGGTTTTCAAGTCTGATTTGCCGACATGAAATTGTATGAAATTCACAAATTACTGGGAAATCATGATAATCGCTAATCATGGATGATAATAATATGAGTATTGACAGTATTGTATTTTGACAGTTGTTTGACGTTTTCAGCAAAGATTTACCGATTTTAATGGCGTTCATAAACGATGATCGATCACAAAAAGTGACCATGCTCATTGTTTTGAAAAAAGTTAATCTTTTAAATTTCACGCAGAAAATATTTGATGAGTTAAATTTATCAATAAGTTAATCAAATTTAATGTATGCATCTGATGGAAAAGGTAAATAATTGTATTATTTCCTTTTTTACTAAGAGGATTTTTTATCGATTTTTTTATGCGTTAGAACATCGATAAACCCAAGATCTTTTCTTTCTGTGGTTTCTGAATTTTGCTTTTAGTTCGTGGATATTTATTTATATTGTGACATCTCTGAGTTCTACGTAGGTACTTGACATTTAATTTCATCTCAAAATTCTCGAATCTGTCTTGTCAACTGCGAAGTAATACGGAATACTCTCAATCCGTATTCTCGCTGCATTATAAAATATAAAGCATTATAAAGCAGTGAATTATTTCAGTTTACAAATAAACATGGCACTTTATAGAACAGCTCGTTGCCTGCGAAAAACTGTCAGTTTAAATAATATCTCTGTTTTTCCTGCGGCTTCGTACCACGCAAATGTAAGTTTGGTTATATTTATTATTACTCCAACCGGAAAATTGATTTTTAGATGAAGGTCATAATATTCATGCTTTAAAAGGTATAAACTGCACTGCAATTCATGCGCAGTTTTCCAAGTACTACTGCACTTTTCATAAAACTCGAATCAAGGTCTGAAAAATAGACATTGAAATTTTGAATGCAGCCTTTTTCTTCCTGTAATGATGATATTGTAGCTCAGCTGACTCACTTAGGTATCCTTAATCAAATGATATTATTACTTCTCTCTTATGATTGCAGGTCCTTGAACACTACGAAAACCCGCGCAATGTCGGATCTCTCGACAAAAAAGACAAGAACGTTGGAACCGGTTTGGTTGGCGCCCCTGCTTGTGGAGATGTGATGAAACTGCAGATCAAAGTGGATGAAAACGGAAAGATTATTGACGCCAAATTCAAAACATTTGGTTGTGGTTCTGCCATTGCATCAAGTTCTCTGGCCACAGAATGGGTTAAGGGCAAAACAGTAGATGAGGCACTTAAACTCAAGAATACAGATATTGCTAAGGAGCTTTCTTTACCTCCTGTGAAACTGCATTGCTCCAGTGAGTGTAAATCTTCATTTAAATCACTCTCTTCATTATTTATAGATATTGCATAATTGGCATTATCAATTAACATTAACTTCCTTAGTGGTAACGTCATAAGAAAAATTATCATTGCCAAAATATGGCGCATTGATTGAAATAGGCACTGTGCCAAAAATATTTAATAGTGTGTTTGGCCAATACAAAAGAAAAAGAAGCTTTACATTTTTTCCAATTTAATTTAAAGCATGAAATTACAAGCCCTTTAGATTTCGATGTGTTATTTAGCCTGAGTTATTGTTTTCGCTATATAGCGTAATATATATTAAGGTAGTAATGAAAGATTGACTATCTGTAGTAAGTTAACCCAAAATGTGAAATTTCCTGTTCATTGACCAATAATACAACTCAGCCAGGATAAACTCCTTTATTATGAGGAGTACTTGTAATATGTATTAGAATAAATTTAAGATACTGGCGAGGTCCTAGTTTTGAATACCGAGTAGAATCCAAAAACTTTAGTTTTTAGGCCCAGAGTTTTTTAGTATTATATGGATATTTTGATGCACTTTTTGCAATCAAATAACAAAAATTATTTATGATCAATTTTATCTTATTTTTCAGTGCTTGCTGAAGACGCCATCAAAGCTGCTCTATCAGATTACAGAATAAAACAAAAGAAACCAGAATAATCTAAATAAAAAATTTAGTTCTTGGAGATTTTTATTTATCCTATCTTTTTTTGTTATATCACAGATTGTATACTACTGCTAATAGTTTTACTTGTAAAGATGGTTCTGTTATAAAAGTATCTTATCTGCTTTGTACATTCTCATCACAAGCATGTAAGTACTTTCTAAATCTTTAGCCATATATATTTATAGGTTATTTAATAGTTTTATTTCATTATAGCCACATGAATAAATACTTTAAAAAGTCAACTTAATTTAATAATGGATACTTGTTGGACAATATTTATAGCACCGTAAAGTTGTTATTTTTAAATGAAATACGTATGTAAAATTATAAAGTGTATTTAATCTCAGAAAATTTGGCACCTGTAATATTAGGATTTTAATATTTTGTAAATAAATATTTTTTGCAGTTGAAGTACTGTTTTATTTACCATAAGGTTTAAGACACTTCTGCGCATACGAATTCAGTACAAAATCGTAAGCGCAGTAGTTGCAGTAGTTCCACAAAATTAACAGAATCGAGGCCGATGGTTAGAATAGTTTTATTTAATATTGTGACAAGGATTCCTTGTATAGTAAGGCCTTGATATGATATTATACTAATTTCTTTGAAGAGACTGTCAGTCAATAATTTATTGGTAGGCATTTTATTTGTTTTATATGAATTGCTTGACTAATCATCAAGATTCGCTGCATTCGTGTAGCAATGCAGTGCCCTATGCACCACTGGGTGTGGATAAGGGAAAGTAGTAGTATCAAGTTTGATGGTCTAGGTAAGATGGTGTACCTAGGTGTTGTGTGGTGAGTATTGTTTGTACGGTGTAAAATTATTATTTTTTTCATCATAGTATCGCACAGTCAAGGTACACAAATAAATTCAGATACATATTTATTTCACTTTTATTTCTGGAGCAGTTAATGTTAGTACTTATATGGTAAAAACATTTTTGGATCGTATACGTGTAAGTATTAATATTTACAAAACTTGCACTACTATAAAGTGGAAAATCATTACCTAAAACAATTGTACATAATTGAATTGTTACATGATTGAATTGTTACATTATAAAGTTTGTACATTATAAAGTGGAATTGTACATAATAAAGTAGAAAATCATTGACCGAAACAATTGTACATGAGTGACCGTGACAACACTGTAAAAAAATGATCATTGTGAATTTCTTAAAATCAATAAAAGGCTCTTCCTGTCATTTTAATTATAAATTTATAAGAGTTTTCAAAGGCTATTTAAAATGAAAAACAATATTAACACTATATTTTAATGTATAATAAGAGGTATTTTTTTTCACAAGGCTATGTATATTCATGGACTGTAATAAATATATACAGTCAAAATTCTCAAAATACTTCTCAGTTCAGTGAATCTATAAACAAATGCGTAATTCGCAACCATTTCAAGGAGTGATAAAATGGGCCTAGAATGTTTAAGAGAAAATAAAACATTGTTATCAACATAAAGGATATTGCATCATTTCAGATACTGCAATGAGGAAATCCACTGCTACGCGGAATTGAATTTTAAAATAGCTTTTTTGTAAATTTTCGCGAAAATTTAAAAAATTAATTTGAAGTTTTGAAGTCGTAAAAATATCCCAAAAAACGCACGCAAAAATTAATAAAAAATGTTGAAAATAGCATTCATTTCAAAATCTTAAACAATGACGATCACTCCTTGTATCTAAGTGTAAACTGTTTCCGGTTTCCGTTTTTAAACCCCCGTAGCCGCGTTCCATGGCATTTTAAAATGGCATTTATACAAGCTTCTATTGCCAAAAAAGATGGCCGCCATTCTTCCCACTAGAACAGCTGTTAACAGTATATGAAAGTTGAGTCGACGGTATATTTTTCCCGCGTCAGTTTGCATAGATTTTTGACAGTTTTGTTACTGGCTGGAGAAATACCAAAAGCACCTTAAACAACCCGAGTTTATGACGTCACTCCTGCAAAAACCAGATGACGCATCTAGTACATAGTTGGTATTTAGCGCTACGGTATACATAAAGCGGTTGAAAATGCAACTTGTCTCGAAATCGTATCTTCATCAATAACTTATAAAAAAATATGAAATATATATTTTTTGTTTAGTTACGGACGTAGTAAGTTTATAAAATAAAAAAAATACTTTAGAAAACAGTGGATTCCCTCATTATAACAAACTTTAGTAATAAAAAAAATGTCCCCATACCAATAAAGAAAAATAAAAACATACCAATTTAAACAGCTGTGAACATGATTATTTTTTTAAAACAAAAATATTAAAATCTAAACAAGCAATATAAATATCATTCTTCTAAAAAATTTTTTTTAAAAAACAACTATAATCGATTTTTTTTAACTATCAGTTTCATCCCATTTTTCTCTTTCATAAGCCTCCATTTAGAAATAACTTTATAAGACTGATGACTTCTCCAACACGTTCTTCAAGTTACTTTCATAGAAAAACCTATTTTATATTCAGGGTAATCAGGGCTGTGGAGTCGGGACAGATAAATTTCAACCATAACTGCAATATTCATTTAACCACTTACTGCTTTTGAACGAGCAGTGTTCGTGTGCGGTGCTTGTGTTGTATCAACTCGAGCACTCCTCGCGTGTTTTGACTTTTTGCGATACATGTAATAAGCAAACTAACTGAGCTCACCGGTTGCCACTAACTTGACGCTCGTAATAGTTTACGCCAATCCGAGCCTGAGTTACTTACAAAAAGGCGTATCTCAAATTCGTTGATTTTGCAAGACACGACTTTGAGGAATTTTCTTGGAAACTAGCTGTAAAAAAATATAAAATATGAATCAAACAGTATTTTACCAGTTTTCAAAACATGTTTTTACAATAAAATGTTTATTAAACTCGGCAATATTATTCAATTTTACCTAAGTCGTCTCCTGTAAAATAAACAAAATCAAGTTACGCCTTTTTGAAAGATGGACGACGATATTTGAACAAATTTTAAATTGCGTTAACTCTTTAAATAAAAAATAAAATAACCTAATTTTTTTAGCTCAATTTTTGTAAAAAACAACCTGAGCATACATAATGTTCGGTTTAAACTGACACAACGCATGTATTCTAAGAAAAAAATATTCCTCTACTAGGACTCCACAACTCTATGAATTAATTATTTGTGCGTGATTAAATATATTATGTACGGCTAGATTTATAATTATGTATTGAAAAAATTACTAATGAGACAAAACAAAATTTCTTTAGAGCAAGCAAACAAAAATATCAATGCAGTCATAATATTAATTAGGTAAAAGACCTATTTTCTGTAAGCAAAGTTGTGCTGCATCAGCCTTTGCTTGTTTTTTATTAGCACTAGCAACATTTGGTTGGTATTCTATTCCATTAACAGTCACCTGGAAAGACAAAAGATAAATATGAAACTTAAACCATATTATATTATACATACATGGTGTTCATTAATGAAGAAATGACCCTGTAAACCTGAAACTATGTATAACATTTCTAACATTATAACAAAAATCAAAAATAGAACAAAGAATAACTTTACCAAGAAAGGTAGAATGATTACAAAAGGAGTTATTACAATATAATAATTTCGGTAAGAGGAAAAATCAATGAATTATCAACCGAGAAGATTGAGCAAAAAATAAATCGGTAAAGCTAGCTTTATAATCTATTTAGATAAGATAATTTATTATATTTAATGGAATGTATTACCTTGAACAAGAAGTTCTTTTTGTGATCTGGTCCACACTCGAAGCAGAGCGTGTAGGAGGGTACTCCAAGTTTCCTCTTAGAGCAATATTCCCCAAGGAGGGAAACAGGATGTTTCCCAGCCAACGTCTTTATAGTGGCCGCACCACGGCGTGTATGGACTCGCTGTTTCGTCTAAAATTAAAGTTAATTAAAATACTGATTTTTTACATTTACATTCTAACAGATAAGAAAATTCTACTTCTTCGACTTCTACACCCAGGAATACTTGCACTTCTTTTAGTCATTCTTTCATCATCCATTTGCTCCATGCACGTGGCAAAAGAGAAAAATAAAGTCATGTAAAAATGGAAAAATAACAGATAATGTAAACAAGATAGTTAAAAAAAAAGAATACAAGATATTGGTATCTTTATACCGGAAGGAGAAGAAGGGAAATAATTGTAATATATAAAATAAAAAATTACGTAGATTATGTTATTGTTATGGTCTTTATAGTAAGAATGATTCTACCTTTACACTAGTGTATATCCAACTTTGTGTTAATTTTTTAAAAGATGAAAAATTTTGAAAATTTGACAATGCCCTTTTATTGTCAGTTAAAAAAGAATTAATAAAACAGGGGGCGATAAAATGTGCATGTCTCTGAGCAAGTCTTGATTTACAATGTGGAATTTCTAGCACTCGGGATTCTTCTTTGACTAGACCTATTTGAGCTTCTAGCAAAAATTTTTGGTGCCTAAATACATAATTTAAACATTGCAATAAATATATTCGTCTAATATCCATTAGATTAAATTAATACATACTTCTTCTTTGGCGACAAGTCCTTTAGTGTCCAATTTGACTTCCAGCAGCAGCGGAGTGAGGGATCCATTCTTCTCTTTACCGAGCCCCTCTCCGGGTTCCAGCCCATCTTCTGCAGTAGGTGCATACCCATACCACCACTAACGGGGGCAGCTGTCTGAAGCTGATCCTATATTGATAACCAAATTACAGTCAGCTCATTCTAATCTCAACAGGCAATGGACACAATGTTATACATCTGACATATGATATGGAAACATTGTACATTTCAATAAATTTGATAACATTACAATTATGATTGGGGATTTATTGAACTGAATTTAATATGTATTATTATCAAAGAGAATCTACTGGAGTTATGTTACATTCTTTCATTTGAAAAAACGTGACGAGTAAAAAAAATCTTTAGCGTCATTATTCTAGATTATTGTGAAGTTATTTTTTATGCAAACACATTACTATAGTGAATTGTTAAAAAAAATATATTCGAAATTACTCATCAAGGAGCGGCTGGAGATAAAAAAAAACAAATAAAATTAAAAATAACGACAACAGAAATAATTTTTTGGAGTACATAATATTTTATGAGAGAATTGTTATATTTTATCTATATATAACATTTAAGTACTTATATTTGAAGACGGGTTAAAATGGTTTTAAGTTTATTTTTGTTAAAACAATGTTTAATTTTAATGCACGATATAATGTGAACACGTTCTTCAATCTTGGCATTGAATTTATAGTAACAATACAAAGATTCACGCAATAATCTTCAGTATACGTTACTATATGATTAAAAGAGTTTCCTATTAGTCCTCCAATTCGCCAACAAATAGATAATATCCGTTTTCAAACCAATGTTGCCAGCTTTGTCCCGATAGAGGGTGTATGAGGGTTAAAGTGGAAAGGGACAAAGCTATTGCAACAGTGGGACTCACCTACCACAGTAGCCTCCCAGTCAGTAGCACCCAAGTCACAGTATCACCTAACCAAACATTACCCCCCAACTCGTGTAGGTAAATGTAGTCTGTCACTGAAAGACGCCTGTAACAAATATTCAGGTGTGCTTTGTCTTTCTGTCCTGGACAGAAATAAACCGCAGCAGACATTGTTTCAAACACTTTTTACAAAAGGGCAACATATGTCTGCTGGCTGTAAATGCCAATATTGGCTAACCACAAAACGCTATCTTAGATTGAAATTGTCTGACGATTGTCTGATCATTTACTGCCTAAGTTCTGTAAAAGATCATTTCTTGTAATGAATAGATTGATTTACATGTACAAGATAACTTCCTTACAGAGAACTAACTACTGTGAGAAATTGGAATATTTTAATATCAACGGTAATACACAGTCATGCTGTGTTTTGCTTTTAAAATTCTTTTAACATTAATGGCATTTTATGGTATAAAATATCTTTATTCTTTATTTTACAGTGAAATAATTAAGCAATTTTATAATTGATTAAAAAAGTGTTGAATTTAACTAAATGCCTTTCAGCTGTCAATCTCCATTATTTTTTGCTCGGATAAAAAAAATTAAAGAAAGTTTGATGAGACAAAAAATCGTTTATACAGTTTTGACAATAAAGTAGTATTAAAGATAGGAAAATATTATATTTCTAATCTTATTTTACTACATCCTTAATATTTACTATATCTAAATCAGGTTCAGACATTACTGTATACTTAAAAGTTTAATTTAAATGAATGTGTACAAATATTAAGTCGTTCCCATGACTGGCTTGAATCAATCATTATTAATATCTCAACAGAGTCCGCCGTGGGGAATGGGGAATGTTGTAATATGTCAAGTGGCCGCTTAACCCAGCCAATAACAGGTCATAAGCTGTCCAGAGCTTCTGTTGAGATGTCAATAATGAATGATCCACGCCAGTTATGGGTATGAAAGTATTTGTCACAAGTCACATTTAAAATGTTATCTTATTTTTTATTATATTGCTGATCCGTAGAAATCAATATGCAGCATTTACAAAGAACACCTGAACATTTGTTAGAATACTTTGAAGGTATTCAGTTTAGAAACTGATTAGAATATAATTTTTGGAAAAAAAAAACAAAATACAATTTACAGATAAACTATTATAAGATACATTTTTAGATGCCCAAAATTTCTCCATGACTGTTACAAATTATAGTAACTGTTAAGAAAACAAAGCAGCAAGATAAGTTTCAATTGCACTTATCTAGACAAAGTTTTATGAATCGACCGACATGGCAATGACATCAAAATTTGATATAGTTATATTTTATTTGGGCAAAAAAAATGTCTCTTAGAGGTACTAGACAAAATACAGACAAAATGATCCTATTTTGTCTGGACCTCTCAGTTTTTTAGTTGTCCTTATTCCTACAGACTTCACAGAGATCTCAAAAACTCAATATCAAAAATAATAATTTTGTAAATCTCACAATCTCACTTTTGTAAATATAATAGAGTGCAGAGAATGCCAGACGATGGTCATTATACAATATAAAAGGGAACTATTTGATTTATATATATACATTCTAACTTTTGGCCGAATGGTGAAATTACTATTATTTGTATTCAGCCCTTTGACTTTAATTTTTTTGGTGCAACCTGGCCTTAGTGGAACGCTCTACCTTACGAGGTCAGGCTTAATAAGAACTAAAAATAAGAAAATACTATTTTAGTGTGGTAAAATCTGTGAACACAAATCTTCAAAGCCATTTTTCTAAAAACAATGCCACGAGAAGAATGTATTGAATATAAGGACAATTAAAAAACAGAATAATGTGGGAGTAGAAGCCGTCCTCTTGAACACTGACCGATAAGTACGAGAATATCCAGCTGAAAGAAAAGTAAGTTTTGTCTCGTCATTCAACAAATAACACACCATTTATATGTATCAGTGATTAAACGAAATACTTGCATTAATTGTCGTTTGTTATAAATATTTAATTCTAAGAGCAAAAATGAATCTACCGAGAATAATATTTTTTTATAAAAATACAAAACATTTCAAGATGTACATAAAACGAAGGTGGATGATAATACAGTGTAACTTCCATATAGCGAAGTCGCTAAATCCTAGGAAAAAAGTTTATCATACAGAAAATTCGCTATAAAGAATACATTTTATTTATTTTTAATTTCACTTATTTATTTTAGATTAAAATTTTTAAAGCAATTTACATCTTATTTTTTAATTAAATTATAAATATTGAATAATATGTTATACCAGAATGTGTTGCTACCTAATTTTTTATTATTTTTTTTATTATATACAATATATGATTTATACAATGTAAAAGCCCTTTGGGCGTGGATAATATTAAATAAATAAATAAATATTATGTATAGCGTCCTAAGCAAGCAAAAAATCTAATATGAATAAAAAAAAAAAAAAAAAAGTGACATTTCTCAGATAAAAAGTTCATTATATAGAAATTGAACTTCATTATATGGAGTCTAATTATTTATATGAAATACATATTGAAGTTCCAATGTTCAGTAGAAAAAAATTATATGGAGAAATTTGTTGTATAGAAGTTCGTTATATGGAAGTTTAACTGTAATTTATCTTAGGAATTACATATTATGTAGCTCTTATGGAATACATTTATTTTAAAAATCACAATACATAATAAGAAAACAAGTTAAATGTCTACAATTTTAGAACAATTGAAGCACTGATGCGTATAAATGGTGGGTTTTTGTTTTTTAATTAACTAATTAAATTATAAAATACGCAGACACGGTACATTAATAATACAAAGATGATTTATAAAATAAATTATTATAATAAAGCTTGTTTAATTAATTAAACAAATAAATTTAAAAAAATATGCATGGATGAAGACAAATAAATTTGAAATAAATTTAAAAAAAATTAAAACGAGATTAGTACATAAAACATTTAAAGGTTTTTATGTACTATGTATGTATAAAATAATGTGTTATATAAACACAGCAAATAAACAAAATACATAATTTAAGTAAAAAAAATATAATATTGATCTTGTATAAATAGGTATATCAATTAAGACTGAATACAAAAACATTGGAAATAAAATAACATCTCTGTTAATATTTTATAAATTTATACAAAAGATTATACGTTTTTTACAAAACAGATAATGTGGATTTTAAATAGCACTTAGATAATAGATAAAAGTACTCATATTTTATTTGTTTTATGAATATAATAAAACTAAAATAAATTGTAGTATTATTACAAAAAAGTTAATTCATACTATGTATTAAATTTGATATAATATGTAAATGTAACTTTGCTATTAAGCGTATAATTTATGGTACCTAAGTAAAAAGTATTGTAAAAAGTATTACAACTTACCCTCTTAGCCCATGCTTGATAGCCGCTAGCTAACTCTCGCGGTGTGAGGATTTGTGCTCCTGTGCTGCCTGTAAACTGCCCGGGTTCTTGTTTTGACTGAGCCCATTTAGACATCTGATAAAAAAATAATCATTTGCATTCAGTTAAGGAAGGTCCTTTACGACGGTGTCACGTGTAGCGAATGAACGATGAAAGAATGGCTAAAAGGATTTACGATGCAAGTATTTAGAAGTCGAGGAATGCCGAGAAAGACAAGGCATTATAAAGTACAACAGATACTTGGAAGTCAATAATAATAATCGGCTAATTAATATAGCGCCAATTTTGAGAGAAATCACCTCAAGAGCACTTAACAATTAAAGATACCGTTTAACCTAAGCTCCTAGCATTTAACTATATTACTGTAACTAGACAGACTAGGGCAATTATGCATTCTGGGAATTTATATGTGAGATTGTGGTGGTTATGTGAAAAGTCAGAATAATCGGCATACGTGCATGAGAAAATGTATAGTATTTTTGTTTACATTACTTGGTGGAATTCCATGATTTAATTAAGTATTTTAAAATAACTAATAAAAGTTAAATATAAGCGAAGTGTACGTAGTATTTTTATTTAAAATTTATTAATTTGTTGAGATTATCTACTGACATTTCTTGATGGAATTGCATTTTAATAAATAAAACACCTTTTTAGTTAGACCACTTATATTATAACTAACGAAAGGGTGTTTTATTTATTAAAATTTATTAGTTTTTAATAAAATATTCTGATAGGCGCATGATAAAAATATGTACCTCCTTATTAACTTGATACATTTGGCTGATTGCGCTGACATCATTTGGGTTTTGCTGAAGCTTCCTTATTGCATTCAGCCTTTGGGAAACAATTGATCCAATGTCGATTGCCTGAAAGTAGAAAAACATACAGTCATGATTAATTAATTGAACTGTAAAAACAATATAATATAACTAGCAGGTGTCTGTGGTCTTACTTGTATGCCGAATAGAATAAAATTGTAAAAACCAAAGTATTTACCGGATGTTGGCCTCAGTGGGGAAGACTTGAGGTCCAGGAGGAAGAGCAGGAATAACCAAGGGCTGTGTCATACCCAGAACTGCAAAACAAAATGTTTCAGTTATTACATCATCATTAAATTTGTTAAAAACCCAATGTTAATTCGGTGAATTTTTAATTAAGTGACAACCGCAGGTATTTTAGGATAATGACCAAACCAAGGTGGCTGTTTAGAACTTTTATTTTTATCTTGATTTTGAAAAAAAATGTAAAAGCTCGGTACAAAGAAACATCAAGAGCTAAATTTACCCAACAAAAAATAATCTCAATAAAAAATTATTTTTGATAACTTTATTTTTTTGTGCAAAAATTTACTTACATTACTATGAGTTCTGTTTCTTTAGGCAATCGTATAAGTAATAATAACAGTTATGTTAAAGCAATAGGTAGAGAATATTTTTATAACAATTTTTACCGTTTGGTGACGGCACACTAGGTGCAGAGTATGGATTTGGTACTGGAATAGTAGCAATCGGTTCTGGGGGGGCGCAAACTGCCAAGGGAGCATCTGACAATGATCTGAAATATTTATTCACCTTTTAACGGACAAAAAAATTTGAGCATTTACTTACACAAATTTATAATCATAAATAAGAAAAAGGAAACTTTACAAAAACAAACAACAAATTTCCGAAATCGACAATCTTTCTACTTCAATTTTTATTAAATTTCTCCATCAAGTTTATCATAATGGCTCCAAGTTGTGTGCTTACGATTTAGAAGACTTGATAAGGGGAGGGTTGGGCACGTGCTTGGGTAGGGGAGGCAGAGAGGTGGGGGACACGGGCCTCCATTCCCCCTCGGCCCCTCGATGTTGGCTGCCCGAAGACACAGGAAACTGCAGCCGCAACACTTTGGACTGTTCCATTGTTTTCTCTTGGAAAGATTGAGTCGGCAAAGCAGTACCTCCCTAAAAATTCAAATTATAAACATTGCCATAAATAGAATAAAAAGACAAAGGTTTTATTTTGCAAAATTTCAGCACTTACTTTGATATTCAGAACAATAGGGGCTTTGTCTTTAACTTGGAATGGGTGATGAAATGCTTTTATTTCTGATTCATGGATTTCGCTATTATCAGAATCCTCTGATACTGAAGAAAGTTCTCCCAATGCCTCTTGTTTTGATAGATTTTTACAAAAGTCCGTCAGTTCATCCACTGATTTTCCTAAAAACACAAACAACGGTACATCAATATTGTAATGTTCTTCGATACAAACAAGGATTACCGATGGTGGAAAGGAAAAGGTTACCAAGCGACATATTATTATAATATTATGGTACGATATGATATGAGCAGATATGGTATGATGATTATAATGATGAAAGTGACTTACCTCCAGATTTGATAGCCGAAATAACTTTCTGCTGAGCTAGAGGACCGAGGGACACTGCGGCCGGCAAGGCTCCATTCTGTAGCATGTTGATGGCATTCTTCCTGGCAATCTCCAATAGTCGCTTCTTATCTATCTCAAATCGACTTTCTTTGTTTCTTCTGTACTCAGAACGACTCGATCTGTAAATTTCACATTCAAATTTATTTAATTTTATTATGGCACCAGAAAAATAAAAGGACAACTATATAATAAGTAGCAAAAATATACATATTTGATGTGGTTTTTGGAAAAACCTGTGTTGATGAGTGAAATGTTTTTCTAAAAAAACACACCACATATATATATGTATACAGCGACTGTAAAAATCTACACACCTACGTAAAAAATAGACAAATCAACGAGATGAATGGAATGAAAAAAAAAGTTTTTGAATTTTTAATTGCATGTGCAAGATTAAATATTACAAATAAATTAAAATAAGCCATAAAAATTGTTAGTAAATCATCATTGATTTAAAAATATGTTCATTTTTAAAAACTTCTAGGTATCTAATATCTATAAAGCAGAAAACAGTTTTCGGGTTAAATAATATTGTATAATAAATCATATGAAAGCCATACCTTTTTTCTTCTTCATGACGATGTCTGGAACTTCTTGTGTGGCGATGTCGAGACCGACTAGTTGACCTTCTACGCGCGAGCGGCTATAGGATCGTGATCGACTACGACTCCTAAAATATATTTTATTCAATGAAATATTATTTAGATTCGATAAGAGTATCTAATTATAGACTATAGAGATTTTTCCCTTCACTATTTTGTTTTTTTTACTTTAGATTCGAAATGTTGACTACTGGCTGTAGCGATTTATGGAATTTTTCTTCAGAGTTTATTACATTTACGTGAATCTACATCATATTTGGAGACTTGAAAAAAATAAATTTTTCTTCTCGTAAAAGCTTCCGTAAGTAGGTACTGCAGATTAAGTAAAATTGCACAAATTCTAATTAAAATTCGGTTTTGCTTTTGTTTTCTTTATGGATAGTTTAAATTTGACAAAATAAATTATATTTGATAACAATTTGTGAAATTTAAAAAAAAAATTTTTACTCTACAACATCGACTCCAAATATAATGTAGATTCACTGGTTTCCCGCTTGTCCATCGAGTTTTGTTACACCATGTATAATGGGTATACTCAGCATTAGTTTTCTGTTTGACTTCTTTTTTCAGAATCCTGATGGAAGAGGGACTCAAAGACTGAAGCAGTTGACAGGAATATAAAAAGCATAATTTACCTTTTTCGAGATTTACTTCTTGATCTGACTCTTGACCTACTGCGTGATCGCTTCTTTGGCCTACTATGACTTTCTTTTGATTTTCCCTCTGACCGGCTTGTATGTGAATGATGCCTCTCGCTGCAAATTATTTGATTTTACTTACTACTCTTTTCATACATAAAAACATAGAAAAGCCATTGTGTATTGGTGGCCTCGATACTACTACTTGAAGTGTTATTTATGTTTCAAGCGCAACTTTTTAATTACCTACCACAAGTTTTTCATTCTCTTAAGTATAAAAACAGAACAGCAAAATGTGAAACTTATTATTACTATAGATAATTTATACTTAAAGCGCAGTTTTCATATAAAAATGCAAACCACTCAGAACTAGAAAACATAGATATGATTTAATTTATTAAGTAGTAGTAATAATTTATTAAGCGCCATTTTTGTGAAAAATTACCCCAAAGGTACAATGTAATGACTTAAACAATGTATTGTGAAATTAAATTATGTTTATTCCTATCAATTTACCTTTTTGGTGGTTTTGATGTGGTATTATCAGTTCCTGAATTATGGCGTGTTATAACGTTGAGCTTTTCTCTGAGATCAGGTGTATTATCCGCTTCAGAGTCAAGATCACTTGGAGCCTTCACTGAACTTAAACTTGAGGAATCAGAGGACAATTCCCCATCTTCATACTTCTCGGCTTTCTTTCTAGCTTCTTCTTCTGCTTGTTTTACATTCGCTTCAAATACAGAACTAAACTTCAAACTCTTTATTTGAATCTTGTTCCCACTACCTTTACTTTTGTCAGTATTGTCTTGTGTTTTTTCTGATTTTGCCTTCAACTCATCGGGTAGCTTTATTTGAGATACATCCGGCATCTTGGGTATTGGAATACTATCCATCTTATTCAGACTTGAAATGTCCGGTTTGATATTTACTAAGTCATCAGATATTGAATGTTTTTTGTTGTTTACATTATTTACGCTAATCGAGAAACCTCTTAAATCTGCAATTACTTTTCTTTCAATTACTGCAACTTTAGGTACGCTTTCGAGAGGATAGTTTTTCCGGGGAAGGGGTGAAACAGGACTATAAGAGCGCTTAATCTTTTTTACATAATCATTTTCAGAATCACTACTTCTAGGCTTCCTTTTATGTTTTTTCTTCTTTAACTTTTTGGACTTCTTTTTAGCGGATTCAGAATCACTGCTGTGGCTTTCATCGGAGCTGCTTCTTCCACGCTTACCTGATTTCTTCTTTTTCTTATCCTTGTGTTTTTTTTTCTTTTTAAGTTTCTTCTCATGCCTATCAGTGTCGGAGATTTCTGGCGGTTTAGCATTGAATTGGCCGAACAGTTCGGATAGAATCTCTGTTGAAGATTTTAAAAGTGGTATAGAAACCTTCTCTTTCTTAAATTGACATTTAGTCAGGGTTTCAGTTATCTCCGCCATAACAAAAATTTAGAATGACAAAATGAATTCACCGTTCAGAATTATGTTGTGCACGAACAATTGCAATTTGAAATTTTTGAAGCCAAATAATTCAACTAAAAGAAAAACAAACAAATGTTTTTTTTCAATGGGAAAACCGTGAACATTACTAAGAACCCGCAAACCGGCAAAATAAAATAGTAGACAAATTGTCAAATTGCCTTTCCGTGATCACCATAGAATACACTAATTAAAGAACGCAAGCTGCCATACAAACAAGTTGATCAAAATTTGAACCACATTTAATAAAATTTCCGAGCGCCATCTCTTGTGTGAGAGTTTTTACTATAGCGAAAAATTGACGGCGGGAATTTCAAATATATATATTTTCGATATTCCATATTTTCTCATGTAAAATATTTCATAAAATGGTCGTAAAATAAGATACAAGTTGTATCTTATCTTTCAACCACTGTATGAAACATTTTACATGAGAGAAAGGATTAAGGCAAATTTATTGATTGAAAGAATAGTAAAATTGTACTGTACTTTATTTGTATTGTAAAAAAAACAAAATAGATGTCTGCAATATAAAATATTTGTAAATAACAATTGTCATGCTCTAATGAATTGTATATATAATATTTTAAGTCTAATGTCATTTAAAAATAATATGGATACACAAATGATGGATCTTTGTAAATGTCACAAACTAACCTATACATACTACACACGAAAATTGCGTTTAACTTCACTGAAATCCAAAACTGAACAACCCCCCACTTATTATATCGTAGCAAATATTAACAGAATTGTTATTTTGTCATTGTTATCGCAAATGGATTGTCTTTATTGACCACTTTGAAAGAAATTGCAACCACTTTGAGCACCGAACGTTTTAATAACTGCCAGCCCGTCAATCGATCACGAAATCAATACCACAAGACTCAATAAAGATAGGAAAAGTAAAATCAGTAATGTATCCAAACAATTGTATACATTTCTACCTTTGTTTTTGCAGTCGGATGAAAATTTCAAACGCGTAATACGCACTAACTGTACCAAAAAGTTTGTTCCTGGCTTGGAAGCCCTGGTGATCACTCAACGCGGAAAACACCATAGATAAAGCGAAGATATGACATAACATGCACAGATTACAAATTTCGACCAGATTGGTTATTGGCGTTATTGCTAATTCAACGTTAGTGTTGAGCAACCTATCGTCGATTTTACGATTTTCCGGGAAGAGCACGAATTTCTTAAAAACAAAAATTGCCGACTGCGCTTAACCCGGTTAAGTGAACAATTTATAAAATGGTATGTTCCGAAATTGATGTTTGGAATGATGATTCATTTATAATGTTTATATAAACTTTCTTATCAAATACAAGCCACTTGGGCTTTTCTACAAATACTATTTGAAAATTGGAATATGAGTAAATATCATAATATTGGTGCTAAGGTGGATGACTGATCTTGTCTGTAATGAAATGAATGAGATACACCGTACTTGATTTACCTCATTAGATGCGGATAAAGTGCGCATCACAACATTTCTACAAACGTATTTTTTTATTTTTTCTTGTTTTTTTTTGTTTCTTTATAATAGGATTGGCGCCATGATATTTTAGAATAGCAAGATATCAGCAAGAATTTAATTTTTTTCATATCTCGACCCGTGCTGTGAATATAATCTACCTATGTAGGTACTTGTAGAATGTATAATGGTAACTTATGTACATAATAGGTACTTATTTTACTATCAATTTGTTATATTAGTATTTTATTTTGCTCTTTTCTTCTTTTTCCTCGACGCTACATCCCGGGGTGGGATTTGGTCTCCTCCACAAGTTCTCTCCACTGGCTCCTATTCCTGGTCATCCTTCTCCAGCCTCCACTTCATCTCATTCTTCTCCATCAGTCGATTCTGCTGGTTTATTGATTTTTATTAAATTTATTTTAAGACTAACAAGTTTTTATTTTTCTCAATGATTTTATATTGAAAAGATTATTTGATATCATTTTGTATTTAAAAATACCTACCGTTTCATTTGGTTATAATAATATTATGCATATTATGATTACGTACGAGAATTTTAGATCAATTATTTTTAGTCGCCTGATAAATTCGCTGAGTCCGAATAATATAAGGTAGGTAGTCATATCAGTGTCCTTATAATATATCGACGCCTCCTACGTATAATATCGTAACCCACCAAATGCGATTTTACAGGAGGAGCATTTGAAAATATTTTTGTTCATATGCATTGGTTGTAGATGCGACAAATTACGGCCCAAAAAAGGCCTTATTATTGGCAACATATTTTTTTTTGTTTTGGTAGAATTAAAGATATAGTTAAACACAGACGAAATCCACCAAAAACTCAAAATCGACGATTTGTGGGTTACGATATTATACGTAGGAGGCGTCGATATGTAATCACATATTATGTGATATCGTTCGGCGTCCTTATAAAAGTATCGGAACGCCTTTTTACAAACGAATCGATTAAGTAACTAAGAATAATTTGTCGAAAACAGATATTTTTTTATCAATTCCTGTTGTCTTTTTTTTAACACGAAGATAGTCCAATTGTTAGTAATTCTAGTAAAATATCTATAATTCTCATAAAACATTAGGTACTAATTATTAAAGTATTATTAAAAATTCCTATTAACTTGTCGTTGACGAAAAACTCGATATTTTTAGAATAGTAGGTATAGGTTTGAATAAACTAATTAATTCCAGTAAAAAATAAATTCATTCCAGAATTAAATTCTAATGTGCACTTTATACAGGACCGAAAACTGTACAGTTTCTTGTTCAGAAAACTGTACAGATACAGTCTGTCAATAGACGCGCTAAATACGTTTATTTTTTAGTGCGATCGTAAATTACTATCGTATGTTTGCAAGCAGGAAATTTGTTAATATAGCTAATAATCTAAATACCTAATACCTACGTCATTTGTTTTTAACAGCATTAAAAAAATATATCAATATCTACTTAAACGTTTACATAAAAAAAACATTAACTGTCAGGTCAGCCAAACGTCGCGCTGACCATTCAATATATTGCATTCAGATTTTAAATTACACGTGACAGTTTGAAAACTGCACAAGAAACTGTACCGTTTTCTGTCCCGTATAAAGTGCGATTTAAAGTGTTTTCTTGTATAATGCCTACTTTAGTAATAAATTTTTCAAAAGTGCACTAGAAAATTAATGTAGGTACGAGTAAATTGTTAAACATTTGATTTATTCCAAGAACTTGCACAGTGACGTAATCTGTTACGAAAGTATGATGCTAAATGCCTAAATGCTTATAATGAACAGCGGTGCGATTCTCTTATGGTTTAAGACACTTCTGCGCATACGAATTCAGTACAAAATCGTATGCGCAGTAGTTCCACAAAATTAACAGAATAAAGGCCCAGATCACATTCAAACAATGATAGGGGACAATCTTTCAATCAAACAATCTTTCAATCAATCAATCTTTCTATGTCAGTAGCGTTTTTTGGGAAATCCTCGGCGTTGACGCTGAACCATGAAAAATCATAACGTCTGCGTCTGCTAAATTCGATGGCGTAACTTTATAAAATATTGAAAGTTAAATTGATAATGATATAAGTTTTGTAAAATAATTTATAAACATACAAAGATAGTCTTAAATTAATTTCGCTGTTAACTATCTTTGTCACTTCACACTGTATTGCTGTTTTTTTCTATTATGAGATGAAAATTTTTTTTTTTTTGTCTCTACGACTTCTTCTAACTGACTCGACAAACATTTTACTGCTTTTCTTTCTAAAAAATATGAACTTGTATTTTATGAAAGTAAATTTTGTTTTTCAATTAATACAAATATATTCTGTGATCAAAATAGAGCCCCTAGAATAAATAATTTAGATGCAAATAAATAAATATGTTGAATTTTTATTATTTATTATTTATTACCATTCAATATACCTACTTCACAATAAATAATAACAGATGACACTGCATTTATTTTCACGCGACGTAAAATAATGAAGTAGCATTATAAAAATAAAACTATTATATATTTTGCGCTTCTACTTCTTAATAAATAGTAAAAACTCGTGTTTAGAGAGGGAAATATTGAAAACAGTACCTAAGCTTAAAAAAATATGTGTTCTTTGCTTTTAAAGTTCTAAAATTTACAACCGTTTAAAATGAGTAATAAAAATAACTTCTTTGTTAACATTTTTGCAGAAAAAGATTCACGTTAATGTTTCCTTGAATTTTAAAGCCGAATTAAATTGTTACGTGCTTAATTTCGAGTAGGAATTTGCGTGTCATGGAAAATCGGGTTTGAAAAATACGATTTGCATAATCGCTCCATTTGATAATGTATTGTTCTAACGCAAAAAAAATTCTTCAGTGAATAATGAAACATGAAACTCGACGTTCAATGTTACAAATGTCGCAATGAAAGCAGGTTAACACCGACGGGGGGTTGAAGGGTGCATCGGGGGTAGTGCATCAGTATAGCGCAGGATCCAAGTTTGGCCTTCACCTTAACCTTACAACCAGCTAAAAATCCTGCGAAATGCCCCACAAAGGAATAAAAACCATCGTTCCCTATCAAAACGCTTTAATAAGCCACACGTCGAAATCCAAATATCGAGCTTCTTTGTTCGCAAAAGTACGACTGTGTGCGAAAAATAGGCGTATTCTGTATTCTTCAAATACTGGCCATCTGTAGGCTTTAGTTGTATGCGTCTACGGGAAATGCAAATGTCTAATTGTCGTAACTGCATAGGCAGTCGTAGAGGAACTTACGTCATTCTAACCCTGGTTTTCAGGCGTAGACGAAAGGATCGTGCCTCACAGAGCAAATTAAACAGGGTGACCAAGGTTTATTATGATTGAAAAAATAGATAAAATAAAAAGATATTTGAAAAAAAAACAATTTGATTTTCTTAGAGATCTGAAATATTTTTTTTATAAATTTGAATTTGTTAAACTACGTCACGAATTGATTTATCTAACAAACCTAGTAGTTATTAAAATACTGTCATGTCGGTTCCACGCTAATTAAGCCGTTCGTAAGTAATTAACAAATTTCATTACAATATACATACCAAAAACCACATTTAAGTGCATCAAAAACGAACCATTAGAATTCATATTCTTAAAAAGGGAACTTGTCAATGTTACTCGGAACACATCGTCCGGTATGCTGATAAAAGTATCGAAACTCCGAATGGTTTATTAGGTAACTAAGAAAAAATACTAAGAAAAATTTTGAGTTCTTTATTAGGAATTACCGCGGTCTTTTTTAGCACGAAGATAACCAAGTTGCTGTTTATTCTTACAAAATATCAATAATTATTATGAAACACAATAATAATCGATGTTTTGTTGAAAATTCTTGCTAACTTGTCGTTGACAAAAAAGTCTATTTATTTTCAGTGAATCATTAATCATAAAAAAGATCTCGCTTTTTGTTTAGTCAGCAAATTTTTTTTTAGTCAGTGCCGTTCGCTTACTTCCAACGCAAAGCGAAGTCCATAGTTATCAAACTTTCTTGATCTTCCAGGTGGTTTCGTTGCCTGAAACAAGCTAATATATATATTTGTAGTTTCATGAGAGTATATCGATAATTTTTAGTACCTTATAGTTACCGATTCGTGTACACGTCAATTGTGAATAGTATGCAGCATTGCAGAACAATGGAGTATCAAGAAGTTCTAACCCACTCGGTGTCAGGCTTCAGTATCCGTCCCGCTCTCCCGCCGGAGCTTTGGTCACCCTGGCCTGGCGAATTGCGCAACGCCGTCGTCAGGGGCGCAGGGGGATGCCGTCGCGGGAGGAACGGGTTGCGGGGGGACAGAGGGATGGCGAGGGGAGGGGGAGAAGGAAAGGGGCACCACGCGCTAGTGCCGCCCGCCGCCAGTGTCGCTGCGGTCTGCCCCGAGCGCGGTGTCGGCTGACGGGCTTTCCGCAGTTGGTACGCTCATCCCTTGCCGGGCGCACTCCTGCCGACAAACCAGTAATAACTAATTACCTTGTGCCGTTCCAGCCGTGAGGAGCTACAGGCACCAGCCCATCAGCGCACGGATGAAAGGTCTGTAACTTGCTAACGTTATCTCCGTCTTCTGTCACTTTTGCAACCAGCTGCATACGCACTGCACAAGGGTTGCCAGTTGGTACCTACCCCTATAGGGGAACACCACTGCACCCTACCTGTCAATTAACGTCGCTTTTCTAAACTTCTCTTGCCGGGGATTACTCGAACAAGTTATTTAAACAGAGCACGTATTCTTTTCTTATTAAATTTCTTATAACTTGACTTTTGTTATTTTAAATTTTAATGTAATAACCGGCATATTTGAACTAAATTTGCGCAATCAAAAACATTTTAGAAATGTATAAAATTTCGTCATATGAAATACGTAGTTTAAAGTAAGGAGTAAGTTGTATTAATGGAAAAAAATTAATGAAGTTAATTTTTTTTTATTTATTTGACTAATTTACAAGTCAAATATTAAACTTTGTGTGTGTATTAAGACCAAATATATTATTATCCTTGAACTTTTCCGCATTTCGTAAATTCAAGTTTAATGCATTACGCATTGCCGTGGTTGTATATTTCACAAAGGGGTTAGTTCGTAGGCACCGTGCGGTTTTCCGGCCTGCGGAAACGAACCGCGATTTTTGCCATTTTTCCCGCTAGTAGAGCTTTCAAAAGTGCCAAATCAGCGTAGGCGTGAAAAACCAATTATTGTAAGGACTTTAATTTAGCAAATGTTGTCATAATCGATTCATTTACCTTGATTAGTGCTTATCTGTTAACAGGTATTTCGTATGTACACGGGGAAGTGTACCTGATGAATGTGTAATGTATAGTACATACACAAGTGCATTACCTATACACTTACAAAACAACTTAACGTTGTCGATTTGCGATTAAGCGTAAGGTAGGTTCACCAATAAGCTTATACAGATACCAGCTTATGTTTTGTCTACAGACCTACAAATAGCACGATTACCTATATATAATTTTAAAGAAAAAACTTTCCCATTTCGTATCAGTTAAAAAATGTCACTTCAAAGGTTTAACATTAAATTAAAAAAGTTGAATCTTTGTTCTTGACTCTAGATTGACTTTTTTAAATTTGTGGCACGTCCTAAGTAATAAGAAAAGTTATTCGCCCATCATTATTAAACTCATGATAAGTGTGATGAAAAAACATGCTTATTTTGTCAATATATTATCTTTGCATGTATGAAAAGTTCTATTTTAGAAATATGAAAATTACTGGTATATAGTATTTTTATTTTGAAATATTTTGTTGTGGTATGATTTAGGCTGCTCTACCCTACAAAGATAATGTCTACACATACATTATACGTACCAGCGAAGTGTACGATGTTTGTAAGTAGGTACATTTGCGCCCAACGTTCATTTTCCGACATAATTCGTGAGTTTTCTTGACAGTTTCGTGTTTTTATTTCACGCAGTCTGTGCCCGACCACCCGCTTTTTTTTTGTTCCGATTTACGACCCTTTCTTTTTCCACCTTAGGTTTTTAGAATATAAACTGACCATCCCCTATTTTTATTTTTATTTAACTTTACGACATTGTATTGTTTACGTAATAACATGAAAATCAACGCTTAAAAATTAAAAAAAATATTTGTTATCAATATTCATTTAATTGTTAATTAACAGTTTATTTGTCATTTTAATATGTTTTTTACATTTCAGTTATGTATTGTTATTACATTTCGTTAAAAATTAAGTCAAAATTTCTGAAAGGAATTGACTTTTGAATCTAATTTTCAAATTGGACCGACATTTTATATTCTTAAATGTATGTCCGCCTCGTAAATAGTGGTAGCGCATTTGGCTACCGTGCCTGAGGTCGCGGGTTCGATTCCCGTAGGGGGTCAACATTAAAAGTATTTATTAACATGAGACTTTCATACTAATATTTTTGTGTGATACCTTGGACTGGTACTGAAGCGTATTACACTGATCATCTTGCCTTCATGAAATAAATTTCTCAAGGGACACTGACTTTTGTACCAATGCAGTTTATTAACCATTGGGTGCGGATAAGGGAAAGTTATAGTAGTAGTATGTATTTTATGCTATTTTTAAAACTATTCATTTAAAAATTGTATTAATTAAATGGTCACCGCTACATAAAGTTTTTTTTTTTATATCATAATTTTATCGAATAATCAATCAACGCGCAATGGAATATAAAAATAAAATTATGCAAAAAAGTAAATTTACGTAGCTTCCTACCTAAATAAAAATAAAAATAATATTTGACACTAGAAGTAGGTAATACAGATACGATTTATTATTTGTATTCTGAAAATCCACTCAATGAAATCCTCAACTTAGCAAAATGTTCGTTAATGACCGGAAAAAATGTCTCTTCAATTTTGGGAAAATGTCTCTCCAATTTTGGGATTAATTTCCTTTCTGTTAAACATTTTTCTTTTTTCCCCCCTAAATATCGAAAGTTTTGCTCTGAAACTTTGGCAAATTTCATATCTACCTTCTCAGAAATTCAAGCCAAGTTTTCGGCTATCGAGTAAATGCTAATAAGAACTTGGATGGATAATTTATTAAATAATAATGGTATCAGGTGTATTTAGTATTTTAGAAGTTACTGGCACTTGAAATCGCTTTGACTGAAATCCCCCCTAGTCACGCATATTTTTTGCGTGATTCATAGTAGATATCTCAAAAAACCTAATTATTCACATAAAATATTTACATTTCAATTCTTAAACTCAAAGTTTACTTTTTCCACATGCCCTCACTAGGTTATGGATAACTATGGTGTTTACAAGCCGTGTCCGTCCAATTTTCCATTGCGTCCTTTTACGTCACGTTCCTATCCTGTATTTCATGGGTAATCCTTCATGGGACTGAAAGTCTGCTAGTAAATATATTCACAGTTTTATTTGTATTAGTTTTTACCAAATTCTGATTTTAACACTGCACTGGCAGCCCTTAAATATAAGTATTAATGATGTGTACGCACATACAATCCTTTTTCAGATTACAATTTATTTTCGGCCTAAATAATGTTATTACTAGCTTGAAAAAGTATTTAAATATTTCCCAATTCTGTATGAAAGCTCATAAAGTTATCGGGACGCTTTATTTTTCTAGGAAAGCTTTTCCTTTGTGCCGGTAATGGGTTTTTTAGCAACCTCGATTTGGGTAGTGTCCTCAGAGATCTCTACGAGTGTTAGCATTATGCGACCTCATCTCAAGTTTTTCTCACTCATTTTCGCAATTGAATATGCTTTTCGGGCCAAAGCTTAGCTTAGTTCTTAAAGGCTATTTGACGACTTTATTTGGCGACGAAACGGATATTTTATTTTATACAATGTGCGTTTGAGTTACTGGCAACTTTCCAATTTATTTTATCTGGCATGTTTCTTGAAATACGTATTGAAAAAGCTAAAGGCCTTAAAGACGATTTGATTTTTTCAGGCTAAAATTCCCTACCAATACAACCAAATTTTACTGTATCTAAAGCTTTAAATCTTCTGGATCATTTAAGCGATTTTTTTGTGAAAATGCTTAGTAATAATATTAATGTTAAAGTTCGTGGTAGGCAAAAGGAATACCGTGTTAGAGTGATTACAAGCAACACAGTATAATTATTATAAGTTAAATAAGAAACGCAACTTAAATTTTCAATTTATTGTATTATTTAAACATCGCGATAATCTAGCGAAAACGCTACCCTACTTCTGATCAAAACTTTGACGAACACGTTACTTTGAAATGAAATTGTTACTTCTTTAAACTGCGTTATATATAATGTAATTTTTGTAGATATACTTATTCTTATTAAATATTATGGTTTTTTCACTAGTTTTCACTAGTGCAAACTTTTCGAGTTTACAAAGTTAGGATAAGGCCTTTGATCTCCATTTAAATTTCTGTAAGAAATAACATTTTTGTTGATACTATTTCTTTAATTTTTGTTGTTGTGTTCATCTTTTATTTAACCTTTATTTAAGACAGTGAGGGAGTTATTTGAATGAAACAATAACGTCAAAATGATACAGTTTTCATTTGATTTAATTATATTATGTGTGAGTGTGTTATGGCTTTGTTGAATGTCATGCCATGAATAAGTGCAATAAATTTGAGGTTTCAGGACTACGAGAACATTTACTTTCCCATCTAATAGTAATTTAGTTAGACAAGACGATTCCTTACCGCACGAAGAGATGGCTGGTAGCTGGTATGTCGTAGTAACGCCTGACTAGTTTAACGCATTTCCTTAGTTACTCCTGATTCCTTGGGCAAATTGCTTTTGTCCTGTTTTAATAATTGTTTTAGAAATAGACCTAAAAACCAAAATGTACATTTTCGAACATTATTGTAAATATTATAAGTATTTTCCTAGCTAGTCAGGACTAGAAAATTACCCCTATAAACTATTTTTAATATACGGGTGAATTTTTTAAAATTTATAACGGTTTAATTTTTAAAAAGTTGCTCACGTTGCGCGCTGGTAATTATTTTGATTAAACAAACCTTTGATATAACAAATAAACTTTGTGCTTAACTAAAAATCATAATACTAAACGTATAGAAATATACACTGTCATCATGTAGTAATTGTTATTTATAATTTCATTAGTCAAATTAATACTATGTATTAGGAAAACAAGCAAAAACTTAATTTTAAAAAGAATTCGTACTATTTTACTTAATCTACGGTACCTACTTATGAAAGCTTTGAATGGAGAAATTTTTTTTTTCGAAGCTCAGATTCAAAAATCATCTTACACATTCGAATCTAAATATGATGTAGATTCACCAGTTTTCGGGTTGTACAACGAGTTTTGTTACTCCATGTCCCTACCTATAAATATTATTTTCGCTTTATTTATGATGGATAAGTGAGAAAAAGGCGTATTAAAATATCCTTTTTATTTCTTTGAGGACTGCTTTTTCGTTAAAATATTAAAGAAGAACACGATTTTCCCATTTTCAAACACCTTAAAACCATATTAATTTTTAATTACTAAAAAATACGTGTTTTGAAATATTGTGATTCGAGTTTTTAAATGTAAATTCCGAATGATGGATAGCGTTCAACTAAGATATAAATCATGAACTGGGTAGAAAAGATTCTAATTTATTCGGAAAAACTAAATTAAAATTAATATATTTTACAGAAGTTAAAAAAGGTTTGCCGACAGCGCGCTAATTGAAATGTAAATTAAACGTCCCTTACAATATTAAATTCCAAGAGATACATTTTTGGGATTCTTCGTTAATTGTTTAATCTTCGAAAGCTTAAAAATTTCAAGTCTTAAGTGAGTACGGTCGGCGTGTTTAATTTCCTAAATCAACATAGGTAATTAATTAATTAGAATTTTTTTCGCTAGGTATTAATATTTATTTTAATTTTATTATATTTTAATGTTGTGCACACAGTGATATGTTAAGTACAATGAACTAAGATCAATTTAAGGTAATATGTATACAACATAACACCAATTACGTGGACAACACAATGTACAAGACAAATTTCTACAAAGTGAACAAACAATAGTATATAAAGTGATTATGTTATGTCATGTGTATGTTGTGTTGTGGTGTGTGTGTGGAGTGTGGTGTACGTGTTGGGAAATCTGAATATTTAAGCGCAGTAGACAATATATGTAGGTTATAATAAGTGCGCTACTCAGCCTCCGCTTATAGCAAAAAGCCGGGTCGCTAAACGGGTCCAAGTCGTGAACCCCCTCAAACTTTGAAAAACAAGTAATTGCTCTTATGTTGACATGTATAATAAATCGTCAGAGTTTAGGAAGGAAATATGCATATCAAAGCGGTACCTACTCTTGTTTTTATTGTTTTTTTTTTAGCAAAAATCACTTATTTTAATTATTTATGCAATTTATCTTCTTACTCTTCGCACTCTACTTTTACACTAATCATTTTTCAGTGGGCAGTTGATCTTTTTCACAATACTACATGCTTAAAAAGTACAATTAAAGCACATGAAATGTATTACCGAACGTGTAAGTTGACTATCGCAAGTGTAATGTTGTAGTTATTGGCAGTCTTATAAACTCGATAGGAAATTCCCTTAAGCAATTCTTTGAAGATCCATTGGCGTACGTAGTCTCTTTAGCAGAGGTAAATCCTACACATAATAGTGCATTCATCTTTTTGTGGAGTGCATTCATGGTTCCTGGCTATTGTCCCTTTGTTGGATCCGGGATTGACAGTAAAATATTCATTATTCGCATTCCTACTCTCTTCTCTCTTCTTTTTTCTCCCTTTCTGCATTCAGATCCCGTTCCGCCAGTAGAAAACGAATGATTCTACTCATTTATAAGTTTATTGAAGAAAAAATATGAAAGGAAGTGTACTTACCTTTACTTGTACTCGCAAGGCGCAAGTTGATGTTAGTTCACGAAAACGTAGAAGTTTGAATTTTGCACAAGTAAAATACAATTTTTACTGACTATACAGTAGATATATATCAGGGTGTGAAGTATAGAGATAGACTTACAAACCGTCCGTATTTTTACGGACATCCGTATTTCCAAAAGTCTGTTAGCAATGTATTTAATGAATCATCAAAGTACATTAAAAAATTATAATTTTACAGATAAAGAAAGTAAATCTTTAACTACAAAAGGACACTAACCTATTCAGCAAAATTATAATTAACGCGGGACTAAGAACACTTAGACATGCAGACATATTTAAATTGCCATCATTTTCTAACTGCTCAACATACCACACACCCTTGGCCCGCACCGCGCACCTGTCGGGAATATAACAAATGTTCGCATATATATTTAGTAATATAGATACTTTTACCGGCAGTCTTCCAGCATTGGCCAATAATCTATTGAGATTAGATTTCTAAATAATTTATTAATATCATCAGCATTTAAAAAAAATTTTTTTTTGTAAAAATGTTTCATCACTTTTTCACAATAATAAATATCGTCAACCTAGAAGAAGGTATGAGTGTGTGATTATGAATATTTTGCGTAATAGGGTTCTTCCCGATTTTTTATTTTTTATTTTCAAAAAAATGATTGAAAAATTACAATATCAAGGGATTTTTTAAAAATTTTTTTTTTACGATATCATATGAATTTTCTAGCGCGGTTTGAAGTTACACTTTTTCAAATCGCTCGCAAAATCCTCCGTTTGGCACGCATGCGGTGTGACGTCACAGCAATATAGGCGCTCACTGCGGAATGAATTTCACTCCTTTCACGGTAGACGGGTATGACGTCATTAGCCAATAACGGGCGTTAAAAATCATTCGTATTTTCGTGTTTTTAAAACATAAATTTATAAATGAAAACAAATTTTTTTTGATCATTGTGTTTTATGTCGTTGGAATTGTAAAAATATACTTTAAATATTTATAACGTTTTCAAGGATATTCATGCTATCGGGAAGAACCCTATTCCTTAAAAAATATTTGGAATCAGGTCAAGAAATAATGCATTATTTGTTTACTATAAGAGTTTTCTTTGGTACACCACTCACTCTGATTTTATTGATTAAAAATATTATTACCGCCAATAGAATTAAAAACAAAAACAAAACAAACCTAATACACAATTTTAAATAATTATATATTCAAATTTTTATAACAATGCTCTCATCATTTTGTCCTTCGCGCATTGAAAATTTTATTTTATCTAAAATTATCAATTTTAATCATTTTTGCACACTAAACAAATAAAAGGTTTGATTTTTTATGGCTTACTTACCATTATTTTACTTGAGTTCAATAAAACTAATAAAATAATTGTATACTCGTGCTTTGTAACAAAGTCGTACTGCTGAACGTTTTTGCATGTCGAGAAAGCTCAAAAGAATATTACCTGGATCAATAACATTGAAAAAGGATCTAGAAAAAATGGGTAGGTAGGTAGGTAGTTATTGTAATTCTATTTACAAATATCTTTTAGGGATCCTTTCCCTTTGACACATTTACAAAAAATAAAGTATTGTCAATTCCTTATTGCGTAGTAATAATAAATCTGTTTATGTACGAACATGTTCTTACTAGTGTGTACTTGTCCGTACATTTTTATTTTAGAAACCAAAATTCGCTGGCGGGGATATCTGTGATTTTAGTTCAGCGAGCTTTAACAAAAACCACAAATTTCACTGACAGTATAGCAGCTGCGGGTATATTGTATTTTATGATAAGATTTTGCTGTTTTTTCTGTTGAGTATTTTAATTTTTATTGTGATTATACTTTTTTATCACTCGCTTGTTGCTACATGTCATTAAATAAAATATTTAATTACGTTGTCTATCAAATTCATTTGCTTATTAATGTTTTTTTTAACCAATTAACTAACTAACCATCACGCCGTTTCCCCGTAGGTGTAAGCAGAGAAGACAGAACGCCATACCACTCTGTCCTGACACTATTCCCTCGCTTCCTCTACATTCATAAATCTTCTCATGCACACACGCCGATTATTTCGACTTTTCACATGACCGCTTTCAAGTACTTGTCGTACTTGATCATGCCATGTCTTTCTCGGCCTTCCTCGGCTTCTACATCCAGGCGCACTTGCATTATAACTGATTTTAGCCGTTATTTCATCACTCATTCGCTCCACATGACCAAACCATCGTAAAAGCCCTTTTTTAATTTTATCGATAATGCTTATCTCAGCCTTGCACTCTGCTCTAATTTCGACATTTGTACATCTATCATATATAGTTTTACCACACATTCGTCTGAGAGATCGCATTTCAAGAGCATTCAGTCTACTTTCATCCTTCTTTTTCCAACACCACGCTTTACTACCATACATAAGGGTTGGTTATTATATTCGAGCGTTTCTAAACTACTCACTGTCTAGGTGCGTTATTCGTCTCGTGTTGTAGTGGTCGACGCGCTGGGCTAAACTGAGGTCCCGGATTCGATTCCCAGCGAGAGCAGTCTAGAAATATATACTAGATCAAGATACTTTACACATGGTGTATAAATGTTATATCTTATTCTGCATTTTGTGCATATAATGCTACAACGCCCTGACTCGACACGGACTATCTAGTGAGTCGGGGTCAGATCATTGGCATGGGTCTCCACTGATTGAGTCGCCATCCCATTATTGTGATTTGTAAATGTATGAAATGTAATAATAAATGAATTAACAAAGAAATGTTGGTACAGTTCGCTGTTACCTACAGTTGAAATTTCAAATTGTATTATTACTTTTTATTTCATTGTTTCGCATTTATTTCAACATGTTTGAGTTGCGAAAAAGTTATTTCTTTGCCGAGCCTTTTTCAAATAAAATCTAGATAGGAAAATGTACATTATGCGAAACACGGCCAGTTTTTTCAATGTTCGCTTAAAATTGTTCAGCTTTAATGTTTAGTTCTTTGAAGTATTTAGCACAAAGAAAAATTGTACTCTTCTTTTTAATTCGTGGTTAACAGCCGTTTAAAACGTTTTAAATAGCATATTTTTATAGTTAGTTATAAAATTTATTTAGTTCAAATACTAGGCATAAAAGTGTTAAATATTTTTATATTCGACTGTATTAAAGCTTCGTGATGACGCTTAAGAACCATGAATTGGATTTCAGGTATGATTCCCAACACGATTGTTAGGTATCTACCCAATTACGAGATATCAATGAGAGTTTAAAAAAAAAAACGGTATACCTACCCTAACTATCTAACAAAATTTCTTGGCAACGAACCAGAAAGAAGAAACTAGTTGCGGTTTAGTGTGATTGGAACCAAGGGATTCTAATCCGAAGTCTGTGACTTAAACCACTGGACCACAATCCGGTTCAATTCACTTCGCAAAATCTTATTCCAAATTAAAGCACATTTTAACGTCATAAAATAAGTTTAATATATTTGTTTCAAATTTTTACCGCTTTCCCTTATGGTACCTAATGGTACCTGGGCACTGAATTAGTACACCAAGTGCAGTAAATGATATTTTTTTTACATGAAGGCAAGACGATCAGTCTTAGGCTTCTGTTTCAGTCCAATGTACAATATACTTAAATATTTTTGTAATGGGTTGATGAAATTTTCTTTTGATAAAATAAAATATTGAATTTCGTTTGAAATACTGACCCTTGCGTACTTCAGTTATTATTTCATAGAAACGATTGTTACAGTGTACCGTCTACCATATGTCACGAATTCCTAAGTAAGGGTAGGAATTCTATGCACGTCAATTTGATAAATTTATAAAGGCCCGTGAGATTAATGTTTACCCTTTTCGAAATTCCGCAATAATGTGGCTCGGTGAATTATCCGATTGTTTTTTAAATTATTTATTTGTTCGATACTTAATTAATACACATTTCATGTATTATGTTACCCCGCACAATGAAAATCTTGCCTTTGTACAATAAAGGATTAAGATATACCGCACTTGATGCAACGATGCTGTGCCCTAAGCACCATTTTTTAACGATAAAATAAAGGGCGGAAGGGAGATATGTATTAGTCAATATTTGGGCAAGTCTTAAATGAGTCATGTATTTTATTGCTTTTTTTAAATATTAAAAAAAAAATATGGTACCTACCACTTAAATTATAAACCTCATAAAAAAAAAAACATTTGTATAACTTGTTTTTTTCTATTTTCTGTTTAGTTTTTTTTCAACCATATTAATAACATAGATAATATAATATAATTCTGGCACCTCACAAAAGCTCAGAATGCTCTCTGGTTGAGTTTTGAGAACAAGTTTCTGAGAAAGATACTAAGCATTAGGCGATTTGACTTCATAACCAACGTTGAAGTTCGGGGACGGACGCAGCAACCTTTAATAACTGGAGTCGTGAAGTGGACCTGGCTTGGCAATGTACTCCGGATGCTTCGGGAGAGCCTGAACCCGAGCTGCAGGATCTTTACGCCTGCAGGATACCGCCGTCGCGTCGTGGTAGATCGTCGATGACCATCGTACTCGGCGGAGCTGATGGATGCGGGCCTGACGTGAAAGGAGGCGAGAGAGCTGGCTGGCGATAGGGTCTCCTGGAGGGATCTAGTGATGTCCACATGCTCCACATAGGAGCGAACGTGGTGAAAGAATAAAAAGATAATATAATAATTTTCGTTGTGTATTTTATCTGAAAATACTTTATTTTTCATTTTTCATTTATCCGAAAATGATTTTGTATTTAATTCGATTCTAATTTATCATATACGATTAATTAACTTTGCTTTACGTATGTTTGCGCAGTATTAAATAACTATAATTACCTAGTCTTTAAGGGAGAAAATCGTGCCGCGTGTATAATGTACAACATTTATTAATGAGGGTAAATATCACAATATAATAATATATTTAAATTAGCAAAATATCACGTGACAGTAATTAATAAATGGCTTCGCCGCAAGTTTTGCGAAAAAGCGTTGCTGAGCCGGAAAATCCGATCGATTGTGAGTGTATTTGGGAAACCTGTGTGCTTACATATCCACGTTCATGTATGTGTGTCAGTTTATCCCGAGTAAGCCAATTACCCCCGAAATTTCCCCCCGTTGTAAAAATGCCCCGCTTTAAAGGCGGACGTCTGCTCTGTCTGCAGCTTGATAGCTGGATCTTTTTGTTCCGTGACCTAGTTTTGTCACGCCTTTGACTGCGCACGTTTGTGCCATATATGTGAAGGTCGTCGTTTAGCAGGTTGCAGTATTGAGAGCCTTCCAATTTTCAGCATAAAACAAAGGAGTCTTATAATTTTACTGTTTGTGTGTTGCGCAATATGCTGTGTATTTTTTGAGCACAAAAATAAATTTGATCCCCCTAAAAATTAAGAAGTTATTTTTAAATGAAACTTTTTATTAAATTGACATTACCAAATGTGGTGGAGTAAAGCCTGTTGACTATAGGGCCATAATATTATATAGGTATTCATAAACTACCCTTCAAACGGGACCAAAGCTCGAATACAATAACATTATTGTATCAATTTGCTTTTGATTATTTTAACGTTTCACGGCATCAATATTGAGTAAAATATGTGTATAAACATTTTATTTTTTACATTTCTATTTGCTTTAAATATTGGTATTTTGAACACCTCAAAATAATTCAGGTTTAGGGGTTGTGCCACGTAGAATTAGACGTGGCACCTGCAGCGTTGGTTGTGTGGTCGCTGCGTTCATTAAAGTATCTTTAATTATACTTGCGGTAATATGTACTTATACATAGGTACCTGTATAAATATTATACAGTAGGCTAGTAGACGGGAAACGCAGAGGGGGTCTGATAACCAATCGAGTGTTAAAATGAAGTAAATGTATGGTATGACGTACCTGTATAGATATAATAATAATTTTTATACTTTATAGTGAAAACAAATAAAAGCTACAACTGCTGCGAGTACATGGTCCGATGAATGTTATTTCCTAAAGCGTTGTGCGGTAATTGCAATTGTTATTCACAGGTACAACGCTGCCATAACTTTAATATGCAAATAACGCATATTTAGTCACATGTCTGAGGGGCAAAAGTAGGTCGGACGACAATAGGCGCATTGTGACCAATTCGTCATAGTTCCCGGGCCCTACCCAAGAGAGTTTATTTATCTAACCGCGTACTAAAAATTCGTCAAATAATACAAGTATCTAAAAATTATTTAATTAAACTCATTCTTTAAATTCACTCAGTTATTAAAAACCGTAATCATTTCGAATAACCTGATACTTGAAACGAAACGTAGCTCCGTTTTCCATTCGGTAAATTTTCCTGTAATTCTGTACAGGAAGACGGTAACAGTGAGCATCTCTGGTGTGGTAGAAATACACCGCTTTATGAAGCAAATTATTCGGGTCTGAAGGCTCGCCCGAGGCATTTTATAAATAAAATAACAGTTTTGTGAATAGTTTTCGTACGTTTGTTGGAAGCGGCAAATCTCTAGGCCATTAAGGAAACCGCACTTGCAAAATATTGACTGCCAACCGCGTGAGATATGAAATAATAAAAGTGTACATCAAATGGGATAACTTTTGGGTTTAATAATCTAATTGTGCAATAAAATGTTTCGTCTTTGTACTATTTTACTTAAAAGGGGTTAATTTGAAAGCTTTTCAAACAGTTGTAATGAAGAAAAAACGTAAAATAGACCAACAAACCTAAACCTATTTCTTCATTTAAAATGTCAACACATAGTCTTACTAAGTAATTAGTCATTCTGATTAGATTCTGCTGGAAACGCTAATGAGAATGGGTTACGAAAATACATTAGAAACTAACTAATAACATAATAACAATTAACAATACATAATACATACGAATAACAATAATCAAATCAAATGACTATTTAAGGTCCATATTTTTTTATTTAAAAAATATGTAGAATAAACTTTATACAGTTATTAGTATCTAGTCTCCATTTTTTCCAGGAAATAAAATTATAAAATACAAAAAAATATTGAGAACCCTTCCGTTATTACTCGTTCGATTTTTTTTTCACATAGTCATCGCGAAGCTTTTAGCGTTTTAGGGATCTCATGGACAGTATTCTTGTAATATTTTGTGCCTAAAATATAACCTATTTTTCATTGTAACATAGTGCAAAAAATTTGTTTGAATCTTTAAATAAATGGTAACTTTCAGTGTTTGGTAATAAATGTCAATATAGGTAGGTAGTCATAACAGATCTTTCGTATTTATATTATTTTGTGCTTAGTAAAACGTTTAAAAGGTTTATGGCTAGATTAATTTGGAAACATTGTTTCGACTAACATGATTTAAGAAAAGTAAAAATATTTGTAAAAAAACTACATTTTTACTCTGATTAATATGTACATTTTTACTCTGATTAATATGTACACTGAAGTAAAAAGATTAACAAAAAATAATATTTCACTTAACACAATAAAAATAAAATGCACTAAAAATATGTAAATGCTGCGTAGAAATAATTATAAATAACTTTAGAACAAAGCAGTCAAAGTGGCACAAACTATATTGAAGAATTCTTCTAATTTGTTAATGTATATACAAGTTTATTGACAGGAAATCCTCTCAGTCGAAATATTTCAAAGTAATATCACTTTTTTTCATCTTTGCGTAGATGGAAACAAATCAAATAAATATAAACTCTTCTTCTTTCACCACGTTCGCTCCTATGTAGAGCATGTGGACTTCACTAGATCCCTCCAGGAGACCCTATCGCCAGCTAGCTCTCTCGCCTCCTCCCACGTCATGTCAGGCCCGCATCTACCAGCTCCGCCGAGTAGATGGTCATGGTCATAGATGGTAGATGAATTATTATTGCTCATAAAAAGCACTTTAAAAAACTTTTGGTTGTCTGTAAAGTCGGTTTACGGACGATAATTTTACGTGCTAACGTCATAAGAAAACATTGATGAAAAATAGCATACTTTTTATGAATTGAATTGAATTATTATTACTGAATTATCATTATTTTGTATAATACAAAGCAGAAGTAATTGAAAATTACAAATTTTTCCATAAATTATCATTTTTTTGCACTCGTTAATTTCACTTTCACTTTGTAGCTTGTGTGCTGCTGCTGTCTCCCTTCTACTCGGACGCATCGGCCGATGGAGTGGAAGAGAGGTAGATGCGTCACAAACCGAACACTTAGGCCGATCGTGCCTCTCTATCGCTCTTTCCGCGCTCTCGCTTGCACACTCGGCTCAGGCGGAACGTGACAATGAGTCATGCTTTTTCGTGTGTGCAGCCGGCGTTCATTGAATTATTAGACGTTATCACGTCAAAATAATACTTCATTTTATAATATAAATTATAAAATCTATTGGTGTTTTTAAAAGCAAGCTGAAAATGATGTTGTATTAAATACGTATTTCGATTTTTGTTTGCGATATCATTGTAAACCGGTATTTTAAAAGCTCTGAAATTTCGCGATCAAAATGTTATATTGTTTTGTTTCACAATGTGTGAATATTTAACCAAAGTTCTTTGTTAACTTTGCATGTCAAGAAGTATAGTAACGGTAGCATATTATAATGCTTTACAGCAAAATATTCCGTTTACATTACAAAGCTTTTGTTTCATAACGGAAATTGACCCTGAACAAGCTTTGAATATAGGTAGGTTTTACCCCTTCACGTATTAAAGTAAAAAAGATTACGGTTAGCCAACTATAAAACACCTTTTGACTTCATCCTCCTTCGAAATATTTATGGAATTTTCATGGTTAATATTATCTACAATCAGTGGCAGTAGTGCATAGAAGGATATGCAATTCTGGTGCAGCCCGAATTTTCATTAGTGTTTACTATAAAAAGGTTTAGATCGCCGTTAGAGGTACGCTACTGATATGGTACTAACATACATAATTAATTATTTATTTTGTATCATTAGTAGGCAATAAATTAATGTAAAAAATGCGAATAAATAATCACATCAATAAATAGTGTGGTAATAGGTAATATTGACATCTTAGCTAAAAACTTTTGAAGGGAGTGTGGATATTTAGACGTTTACAGGGCTTATAAACAGGTCACTTAATGTATTACAACGTTCCACATTCCACTTATCCGTATCAGTATCTGATATCCATATGTGACAGCTTGTAAATAAGTAATGAAATTGTGCATAGCTTTATATGCAAGTGACTATTTTTAAATATTCTTGTTGGGGCATACTTCACAAAGCGTCGTAATTTTTATGAGGACTAGTCTATGGTAAATCCACAGTGTAATAGGTTATGAAATTAATACAGTAGGTTAAGATAGGTGGGTTTAATAAAATAATTTACATCAAATAGCTATTTAAAAGCAATGGTTATGAAATTTATCCAGAAGGTTAAGATTTGTTAAATCCAACCAATCACAGCTTTGCCCATTTCTATGCTGTACCTCTATAATCCAGAGAGTAAAAACTTTTGTGGAATTTTGACAGCTCTACCACGCTTTTAAAGTATCCCCTCTTGTTGCATATTTCCTACGAAACTACTCAATGTAATATTTTATTATAAGCATTCAAGGCAAAACACTCAGCATTTTGTAATAGACATACATTTTATAGACTGTTCAAAAGCTCATCTCTTCCCGTTTCTATGCTAAGCCAAGTTCAGTTAAAATCAATTTAGTAGCTGTTCTTTTTATGTTTTTATCTGAACAGGAAACTGCATCTCTTGAATTTACATCAGCGCGAACTGTAATCAGATTGGACGCGCTTTAGTATAGACTTTAGCTTCTATTTTTATAAAGATGATAAAAATCATACTCAAAACATCATACATACTACTACTACTACTAATTTGCCTTATCCGCAACCAATGGTGCATAGGGCACTGCATACTCTATCTCATAAAAGTAATGTTAGTATTTGGTATGTAATGAGATGTTATCGTACGATATTTGTACGTATTTTAAATTGAAAATACTATTTTCATGAAAACCTTAGAAGGGAAAATAGCCGAATAGATAGAAAGCTGAGTAGAAAAATATGATGAATTTATAGTACGTTTAACAATTTTTTTAAAAATATGGTACAGGTTATATTATGTGGGTATGGTAATATGGTATAATTATATTAGTAATTAGTCTTCTAAAGGTTTACAAGGATATTATTTGCCATGAAGAGCTTATCAAAAGAGGCTAAATTGGCAGTTCATAATGGAGTTCTAATACCAACCCTTATGTATGGTAGTGAAGCGTGGTGTTGGAAAAAGAAGGACGAAAGTAGATTGAATGCAGTTGAAATGCGATCTCTCAGGCGAATGTGTGGAAAAGACTATGTATGATAGGTGTACAAATGTCGAAATTAGAGCAGAGTGCAAGGCTGAGATAAGCATTATCGACAAAATTAAGAAAGGTCTTTTACGATGGTTCGGTCATGTAGAGCGAATGGATGATGAAAAAACGGCTAAAAAAATATATGATGCGACTGTGCCTGGATGCACAAATCGAGGAAGGCCGAGAAAGACATGGCATGATCAAGTAAAACAAGTGCTTGAAAGTAGGCATGTAAGAAGTCGGAATAATCGACGTGCGTGCATGAGAAGATGTATGAATGTGGAGGAAGCAAGAGAAGTGTGCCAGGACAGAGTGGTGTGGCGTTCTATCCTCTCTGCCTACCCCTTCGGGGAAATGGCGTGATGGTTAGTAAGTTATGAATTTTATATTATCTCACTTTGTTTGCTGTTTCTATAATTCAATAATAACTGTGTCACAGTTCATTTCAAATAAAATGTAGATAGCAATGAGCAATTTGCTTAATTTTGTACGCAAATAACTTTCTATTAATAAGCTTTTGATTTATGTCTTCCATGCGTTCTCTTACTGTGAGACACGTGTTGTAAGCTAGCCAATTTAATGTACAGCGCCATTGAACACCAACCAAAATTAAATCTCACATCACTATTATAAAACGAAACAAAGTAGCCAGGTACTTGTTGAAAAATGTACGTGAATACACAAATGCAAGCTACACGAATCATATTTGATATACCAACTCTAGTTGGACTTGTTTTTGAAAATCTAGGTTATCAATCGATGCATGTTCATTTTTGTACCACAGCTGAACAGTGTTAATAATCTGGGACGGGATAATAGAGAAGCATTTCTAAATGGCACGATATTGCATGCTATATCGATTCTATAATTGTGCAAGAAAGTCTCTAACTTGTCCACAACAATTCCGGCTTATTTTCGAAATAATCTTGTAAGCACATTAAATTACAATTGAAAATTAGCTGGTTAAATTTATAAGCATAACGAATCAAAGAGTCATCTTCAGGCGTTTTCTTCAAGGTTTCTGCTAAAATGCTTAGCAATTTTCTCAATGGATGACAGAGAGTGTTCACATGTGAAGCTTCGCGCCATTTCACTGTATACAGAGTGTAACAAAACTCGATGAATAAGCGGAAAACCAGTGAATCTACATTATATTTGGAGTTGATTTTGAGTATTTTTTTTTTATTTGATCCATAGTTTTCGAGAAAATTGAAACGGAGTAAATTTTGTTTTTTGAAATCTTTTTGCAAATTGTTATCAAATATCATGTATTTAGTCAAATAAATACTATCCATAAAGAAAACAAAATTTAAAAACGCGTTTTAATAAGAATTTGAGCAATTCTACTTAATCTGCCATACTTATTAAAACTTTTGTGAGAAGAAAAAAAAATATTTTTTCAAGCTCAGATTAAAAAGTCATAATACAAAATCGTCTCCAAATCTGATGTAGATTCACCAGATTCCCGCTTGTATATCGAGTTTTGTTACACCCTGTATATATAAGTTCTGATAATTGGCAGATATGGATATCAAATACTAGGTGGAATGGGGAATGTTGTAATACATCAAGTGGCCACTTAAACAAGCCAATATACGTCATAAGCCCTGTAAACGCCTAGATATCCATATTCTCTTCTCGTCTCTGTTGAGATGTCAAATTGAATTTGTCGTAAGCTTTAGTTTGCCTGTAAGATCATTCAGGAAAAGCTTTAAATATGAATATGTAATAATTTATCTTTCTCGTGGTGTAGTGGTTAGCGCGTCTGGCTACCATGAATGAGGTCACAGGTTCGATTCCCGTGTGGGTCAACATGAAATATTTCTAGCTTTTCACGGGTTGCAGGATAAAGATATTGCTTATCTTAAAAATTATTATGCCGTATTTTTAGACTTGTGTGCCGACGTTTCGGAACACATTGCACTGTCCATCTTCTGAGCTGGTAAAAGAAAGTAAATAGATGACTTATTTTAAATTTTGCTCATAAACACAAACGAGATTATTTACTTGCAACTATTTTTATTTTTATATATAAGTATTTATTTTTTATATAAAAAGATAAATTAGATTTTTTTTGATATACTTAAACTAACGAACTACCCATTTCCCCGTAGGGGTAGGCAGAGAAGGTAGAACGCCATACCACTCTGTCCTGACATACTCCGTTTAATTATTTATATTTTATACATATTATAATTATTTTTTTTTAGATCTATGAAATAACTCACTGGGCAATGCCCGTGCTGAGGTATTTATTTACAATACTTTTTTTTTCCTTGTAGGTAGTATAAATTTATATAATACTAAACATCTATTTTGGTGGGGTGACCATCTCAAGACACTTCTCTGGGCCCATCTCATGAAGCCAGTTTTCCGCGAATAGACAAAATTTATTTTTAACTTTTTCAAATTTATTTGCTTCCTCTACATTCATACATCTTCTCATGCACACACGCCGATTATTCCGACTTTTCACATGTCTTTCAAGTAGTTAGTTAATGTTTGAAAGTGCATTCAATTTGCATTCCATTGATTTCTGTCAAGTGAATTAAATATTTAGTTACTGCGTGGAATAAATCATGTCTAGCCATCCACTGCTATCAGATTGAATTTTAATGTTAGGTTTGGGTTCATAATTTATAAGGAAAAGGGGTTGAATGAAAGGGGAAGTTATGTTGTCAACAAGTGACTCCAATCAGACGATAAGTTAGTATTGGATTGACTTGCAACTGAAGTGTGATAAATAAGTCACAGAGGCTAAAAGTTTTCTTCTTTAAACTTACTGTTTTAAGTTACCCTTACATAATAAGATTAAGGGTTGTTTTCAAGATTTAAATCTTGAACTTAAAGGTGTTTACAGGTTAACAAATTTGGCCACTAAACAAGTGGCCACTTAACCCAGCCAATGACAGGTCATAAGCCCTGTAAACGCCCAGATAACCCACATTCGCTTCCAGAGTTTCTCTGTCTCTGTTGGGATATCAAGAAATTTAAATCTTT
>JAGVSP010000395.1:0-155077 GCA_022494985.1 Micrasema minimum | reverse complement strand
TTTTTTTTTAAAATTTTAAGTAAAAACGTTCCAAATCTTTCCTAAAAAGAAACACTACTTTTTGGACTATTATTGGCTAAAATCGGTCTTCAAAGGTAGGTGGAAAAAAGTTTATATTGACAATTCTTATTATGACAGAAAATGCTGCAAGTTTTATACTTTAAAAACAGACAAAATAAGTATTACATTTTGATATGATTAATGAATGAATTATATTTTACAATGTACAGACTATTGCCAAACCTTAACTGACGGTATCGTGAGCGTTAGCAGAGTTGAGCGGTTCATATTTCCCATGTCCCATGTCTGACAGTTAAATAGAAAATATCTCATACAAAATATATTAAAGCTTCTATTTCATAGTACCTATATCCTATACGTAATAAATCAATGCTACGATTTACTGCTATAAAAAATTTGAAATATTCCATTTGCGATAATTTATTTTATTTTATTAGAGAACATGCAGCTAATAACCAAGAAGAAGAAGAAACACGCAATTAGGAAATCAAAAATTGAAGCCAATTACAAGTTCTCTCAAATTATTAACAGTACATAAACTGTCAATGATTATAGGTAATACAAGTAGAAAAGTTTAAAATAGAGATAAAAACAATATTGATTAGCTTCAGCACTACCAACACATTAAGCTGCAACTACGGAAACTAAATTATCCTTCAACACTTCATCAAACCTACAAACTACCTAACCATCTACAAACCCACCGGACCTACAGATTACAGACCGGTCGCAGGTAAAGAGAAGTATATTTTTTGTAATATTTATCTTTATCGCACTTTATACGGGACAGAAAACTGTACAGTTTGCAAACTGTCGAGTGTAAAGCGAAAAACTGGCGGCGCGCGTGACGTTTGGCTGACATGACAAATAATGTTTTTTTTAAATGTAAACGTTTAAGCAGATATTTGTGAGATATGTGTGTGAAAGAGACTGTGTGTGAGGGAAGAGGACGTTCCGACACTAATGAGCTCCTTCTCTTCTTACAGGAATCCATGGTCTGGCAGGCTGAGGCCCAAGGATCCGAGAAGACAGCCCCACCCACAGTGACCGAGACTACATATTATATGTTTTTGTAAATAAGTTATTTTGTATTATATATATGTAGTGAGGGTCTAGTAGTTAGGTGTGGGGGTGTGAGATATGTGTGTTAAAGAGACTGTGTGTGAGGGTGACAGAAGATGTACGAACGTGTGTGTGTATGTAGTTTGTCTGCTGTGTGCCCGTCATTCCCGAGTTAGAGCTCTGAGGAGCAAAGTCAGTCTAACAGATTATACAATAAAACCCGTCATAATTGTCACAGTCGTGTATTCCTCCATCCCCCCATACCGATACATCACAATATTGATATATCGAATGCTTTTAAAAGCGTAAAAAACAAATAAGATAACGTTATATTTCCTGTGTGCAAACATACCATAATAACGATCGCGCTTCAAAAATTAAACACATTTAGCGTGTCTTTTGACAGACTGTAAAATTTTCGGAACACGATAACAAATAAAAGAGAGACTAGTTTTATCAAATGAAGTAACGTAATAAAAATCATGCACCATTTATATGGCTTATATAAGCATTTTTATCTTTATAAATAGGAAGACTTCGCTAGGCAGGAGGATATCCGACCACCGAAGAGGTTCATCTTATGTGTATCTATAAACCTATGGGTCGAAGGAGTATCGAGAGAGCTAAATTAAGGTGGTTGAATTCTACTTGTAGAAGTGTTCTAGGGCATTAGAAACTGTAAAAAAGCAGCCGGAGATAGACCCGAGTGGGGAAGTTTCTTGCAGGCGGCCATGACTGCGACTCTTCAAATACTCGTATATGCATCCACACTGCTTTTTTTTCGAAATAAAACGGAATTAATAAATTAACAGATACAAAGAAACGGCTTTCTACATTTTTTATACATAAAAACTCGTATCTCTTGTTAAACTTAATCAAAGTTATCGATGTAGTTAATCTAGAGTATTACTAGGTACAGAATAGCATTCGAGTCCGTATTACAACTGGGTACATGGCCATAATAGTTCGAGTTCATTCTCACGATACGCCTCTCTTATAACGAGAGCCTCATGATTTTCATGATCACGGATAAATGCGTATAAGTTGGATCACTGATGTGGGATAGTTTGCAAGACTGGGAACTTTGAAATTAATGATAGTAACTCTTAATATGGAATTATTTGATTACAAGCCCTATAGTAATCGAGATCATGCGCAATCATGCAGCTGGGATCTTTATTTCTTTTTTTAATATTTATATCCTTAACATATTACACTATCATTGTCCATAATTTTATGCTAATGTACATAATATTATACTCCAACTTTTTTTTTTAATATTAAAAAACGAACATTTCTGTTCTTACTCCAAAAAATTCAGGGCTGCTTTTAATTGAATGAAATAGTTTTACGCGCTGGTCAGCAGTCGAAATGAAATAAAATAAAAATAAATACATAGGTGTTTTTTCACGATAAACATTTTATATGTGACATCTAGGACTGCCGCTGAAGAGTAAGACTAATAATTTCGCCTTCTTGTAATAAAATGATGGAGATTCGCTGCACGCCGCAGTGTCCTATGCTCCATTGGGTGTAATAAGGGGAAAGTAATACTAGAATACAAGCAGTGTTTTTGAGATACAGTAAGAATTTAATAGTTTTCGTTTTCACATTGTTTGTACAAAAACTACAACGCGGCTATTTATTATAAAATCCTAATATTTTCTATTCAAAAATCACCATGTACCTATACTGTTCACCAAAAATATTTAAACTTAGTTACAAAAAAAATTCTTCGGTAGATTAATTTTTCCGCCATTTTTTCTATCGTACCATTTGAAGATTTTTCACCATTTTTTATAAGATTTTTCAACAATAATTTTTAACCATATCCCCTCGGTATTTAAGTTATATTTAGGTATTACATTAATTTAAATAATGTCTTTTATTTGGAACCATTATATCGAATCCTAGCAATAAGTTATATTTAGGTCAGCAATTTTCCTTTCAAAACATCCCCCTCTTAAGAAAGTAACGTCTTATACTTTTAATTACTTGGAATTTCTTTCATGCGTAGCTTTATAATTAAGGTTTTATTCATATACCAAAAATACGAATGATTTTTAACCGTGTCAGAACCATTCCAAGTAAACTTTTTTTGAATATTCTGTACGAGTGAACAAAAATCATAGTTCAGTTTTCAAAAATTATTTCTAATTATTTAATCTTTATGCAACGTAATAAAAATACACCCTGTTACAAAACTCTATGAACAAAAGGGGAAGTTAGTGAATTAACGTTATATTTGGAGCCAAAATTGTAGATTTTTTTTTTTGACTCATAGTTTTCGAGAAAATAAAGTAAGATTTTTAAACAAATTGTTATCTAAATTATTTAATCAAATTAATACTTTCCACAGAGGAAACAAAAGCAAAAAACGTAATTTAAATAGGAATTTGTACAATTTTAGTTAATCTACGGTACCTACTAATAAAAGATTTTACGAGAAGAAAAAGCAATTTTTTTACTAGCTTAAATCAAAAAGTTATATTTACACATTTGACTCCAAATATGATGTAGATTCACCAGTTTTTGGGTTGTACTATGAGTTTTGTTACCATGTATTATTATCTATCTCAAGTTTCTGTTAACTAAAGGCACTTATGAACTATGTTCACCTATGGATTTAGGCAAAAATGAATCTTTAAATTGGTATAACAATTTTCGACCTATTATATTTATTATATCTATTGACGAAAGTTTCGATTAATCTTGTAGTGGTCCTGTAATTAGAGGCGCGTACACGAGTACGAAGTTAGATGTATGAATTCTACTCTACCACGACTCGTTTTTCTACTTTCTGTCACAAACTGGCTGCAAAGTCCACATCCCGTAGTTCTGACTTAGGTTGACTAAACATTGTCAGCAGTGGTCGTCAAGGATACCGGGAACCAGATAAAAATAAAAATAAAATTATCTAAGATAACAATAATTATGTATTTTCTAAGATGTTGGTAAGTAAAATGAATGTATAAATAATGGTCAAATCTAGCTCTTATTTCTGCCGCTGAAAAATTTGGCAGCTATGATATCAAGGACTTTTAACTCGCTATTTAGATGGGAAGAAAAAAATCTTTCTGGTCCTTCTAACCAAATTAACCAAGTGCTGAATTTTTATTGAATTTTTTGAAAATACAAATTAATTAGACGTGATTTGAATTTATTTCCCACTTCATTACCGCGAATTGTGTGCTTGAGTCAGCTCCAAAAGATTAACTTAAATAAATTCAGTTTGGAAAAACTAATTAAAAAGCTTTTGGAAAAGGGACTCCATATTTTAATTCTTCGGTATGTAAATCAAGATGTAATTTAGGGAAAAACAAATAATTTTTCCTAACATTATTTTTATTTGCCCATCGTGATAATTTTGAATAATATTTTTTTCGGAACTGAACAAAAATAGGTTGAGATATTCTACTGACTTTTTTTGTTAAAATGGCGTTTCAATTACCAAAAAAAACTACTGTTCAGATATATACTTGACAGTCCAAGGTACTAATTGACCTAAAACGACATATATGTATTATATATTTATATTTGTAAGGTCACTGTAAATTATTCACTGTGTAGCACTGCGATAACCAACGTATCTATATATATATATTGCAGATTTGACGAGTATATACGACGGTTATCGGTAAAATCTAATCTAATAAAGATTACCGTTCTTTTACCTCCTTAAGCAACACGCTCCTTGTCGATATCTAAAAAGTGCGAAAAAATTCTTGCTCTAGTACAGCGCATACTCTTAATCGCGAACTAAGTGGTGTATTAAGCCGAGTTCCAGGTTCATGATCCGCTGTGCCCTTTAGTAGCTGCTGCCTGTTTCCTATTGGCTGTCCGTATTTGGAAAATGGAATCGCCTCAACTGGCCGCCATTTTGTTGCACGATTTTACGTTTGTACTTAATTAGCCTTTACTCTAATGCCAGATCTCTTGTTCCTGGCTATTGTTTTCTACACTCAACCTATGCCTTAAGGCTTAAGGCATAATATGCTTGCAATATTTTGGAGCTGTGTGCAGTAAAAGGTAACAAGCCATGTCCGATTTCTCCTGGTGTGATCTATAATAAATCCTTTCAACTGTGTACAGCGAAGAGTTTACTTAATTTATTGCTAAATTATTTAATATTTTCATCCGCAATATGCATACTCAATTTTTTAAACATATATACCCTAACATCAACTGGCCATCACCCCATCCATCACACCATATCTGCTCCCTATGTGGAGCATATGGATTCCACAAACTGCCTTCCAAGGCAAGCGATCGGCCGCCACTTCCTGGGCATCTTCCTAGGTCAGGTCCACGTCCTACAGCTCCGGACGCAAACTGCCGACGGATTATCAAAAGCGGACGTCCAGGACGCCGAAAACCTGATGCTTTATAAAATAGCAAGCACAGTAAAGCCCAGCGCGCTATCTACTACAAAACTAGAAAGCAACCTTTTTTTCCTTCAGATTGGGTCCATTGATATCATTAATTCAAAATGATCTGCAATAAATTTTACTATTTGCAAATAGTACGTAAGCAAGAGTTGAGATAACATGAATTGTGTAGGTAAAGCAGTTTGCTATAATGTAACTAACTTTTTTATTGACTTTAATGAGTAGTAATTATTTAAATTGAAACAACCATAGACGATTTGCTTTTAACCGCCATTTAAATTATCGAAACAACTAATTACTATCTTGTACGATCTATATGACATTTCTTTTACTTTATGCCAAAATAATCAACACCTGTTGGAAGCAAAATGTTAAAATATCTTTATTCGATAGGACATCTGGTCTTAGATGAAAACAAATCAAGTTTGTTCAGATATCTGGCTAAAACGGAAACTCTCCACCCCTTTACTGCTTCAAAATCTTAGCCAGAATTTGGAAATTAAATCCTCAATGAGATAAGAAGATGAAGTGCTTATCAAACAATCTAAGATATCTAAATCCTGCCTCTCGATCTGTCAGCAAAGTTTTTATTGGAATTCTGGAATTTGTCTGATTAAGACTTAAGCTTTAACAATATGACTGAATATTACTAAACTTAGGGTTTTATATAGATATGTGAATTATGCGCTGTTTGATTGATACTTATTTTCTCAAAATTTGAGGAAGTTCATTTAAATTAACATTGACAAAAGTTTCAAATTTGTATTATCTATTTTGATTTTATTCTTCGAGAAAACCTATTTAATTGATTCTTAACTAACTATCACACCATTTTCTAGAAGATGTAGGCAAAGAGGATAGAAAGCCACTTAAACACATATTTTGAATAACACAAATTGTTGATCAACGATTTCAAAATTGATTTTCAAATAATATAAAATTATTTGTCCTGGATAAACCGTCGGCAATTTGCGTCAGAGCTGCGGGACGTGGACTTGACCTGGGAGGATGCGCGGGAACTGCGGCCGATTGTTTGGCTTGGAGGCAGTTTTGTGGAATCAATATGCTCCACATAGAGAGCGATGATGATGATGATAAAATTATTTTTACTTTTAAGTTCCACTTCAAATTATAGATAATGTAATAGAAACTGTAAAAAAATATGTAAAACTATAAAAGTTAAATGTAAATCGTTAATTGTTAGTCGAACACTTGTTTTTTAAAATATTAACTAACTTTATTAGCAACGCGTTGTGGAATTTTCCTCTTTTAAGCATACTTTTGTTTCGAATAAGAAAACCACTAAAAAGAGTGTTATTTTTTCTTATTCTGTATGTTTTTCTGTCTAGCCACTGTTAAATAAATACCATTTAAGCCTTCACCGTTTTCTACACTCAAGGGACATTAACGTTGCGTTTTGCGAAAAAAACGCAACGAATGACATTTTAAATGCGCCATTCCAACCCCCATTTAACTTAATACTGCCAAGGGAGCAAAACATATTTACGATCGTTTTCTTAGTAAATGGTCTTAAACGTAGTTAACTGTTGATACGTATCTCCTTAAAACGAAATTAAAAAAAGTTTTTACCGTCGCATTATTTGCCTAAGAAAGAGATAGGTTATACATAGGGAGTTAATAACTAGAATTTAATAAGGTAAGCGTAAGAATGTTAAAGTTTTTACATTTCAAAATATTTTTTTCAGTATAGATAAACACCTTCTTATTGTTATTTATGTTAGAGTTTTCTGTCAGAATAATCCAAATGATTGTGAAAGGATTAAACATTTGAATACTCATCAATGATTGCTTGTAATTGAAAAAAGTGTCTTATATTTTTTTTCAAACTTTTAATTTAAAAGTATTGTACCTTTTATTATTCATAATGATCTGTTATCATATCAACTCAATTCATTTAAAAATATTAATTTTATGAGTTTTTTTTTAAATTGACCTGAAAAATAATCATTCTTGTAAAATAAATACAAACGATTAATTGTAATGAGGTGCAAAATACAAGTACATATTTTTTATCATCTTATTTTTATTGACTTATTTAAACTACCTGACTAAGCCAGATACCAAAGAACGATAAAGAAAAAATACGAAAAAAAATTGTGTTCTCATTGTGGTGGAAATCGAACCAAAAACCATTGTGTTGTTAGCCTTAATCCATATTATGTTCGTTCTATGTCCGCATTGAAGAATTCATAACATTTTTAAGATTAAAAATACAAATTTTCAGTTATCAGAACTTGTCCATAAATGTGCTGAAATTTTGAATTCAACACGCTGTAATGTGAAAAATATTCTCATATGATACTCAATCATATTGTACATTTTGTTCTTTCTTCTTTTCCCTGGTCGAGATTTCAGACTTCCCGTTTTCAGCTGAAATCCTTTCAGTGTCTTAATACGAGGTGACGGATAGCAAGCAGTAAAAATATGAAATTTGATTTACCCTGTTATATAAATAAATATCTACCCTTCCACGGTGGATTAGCGAGCGTGGAAATTCCTCTGAAGGGTGTGAAGAACTTGCAGTTCTTTCTGGAAATTTACGGGAAATCCCGCCTTAGCTTTTCCCGTGTTGAGGATTACTAGCTGTCCTTATTTGCGGCGTGTCTTCATCAGCGTTGAGCTGAAATGTTATGAACCCGCTACAGCGCAAAATGCATTTTCAGACATAGCATCGGGGTGAAAATGTCGTGGAATAGAAGGATTATGATACAGTTTAGTATTGAACTTTAGATTCTCGTGATGATTATTAAAAAACGTAGCGTAAAAACGAATTTTAATTTCAAAAATGTACAAGCGTATCTAATATTCTGCACTGCACTGCACTTGTTATATCAATCCAGTGCCCTATGCACTATTGGGTGCGGATAACGGAGAGTAGTAGTAGTAGTAGTATCTAAGATTCTGAGCTGAAGATTTAAATTATCGTTTATTATAATATTTGTATGTTTACTTGTTAATGTTCTGCTGAAAATTATGTTACAAGTTATAACTAACCAGATATGTAAATTCTTCATTTAAAATGACTTACTCAACATGGTGAAATGTTATCTACACTAAGTATGTGTTTTGCTATGTTATGTTAACAAATAAGCACATTGTGTATTTATTTCATGTTTTATGTTTTCAATTTTTTTATTTGTTTTTGGTAGATTACAGTTTTGTTATACGAGTATGTTGTTATATATTTAATGCATTCCTCACTAGGAGACCCCGTGCCCAGGAAAGCATTTTGGTTTTTGAAAGTGTTTTTTTAAAAAAAACCTACACACCTACTGCATTCTTCTGTTGCACATAATATTTTTTTAATCAAAAATAGTCAGGAATTATTATACCACCATTGAAAAAAGAAATTTTTAAATATGTTATACCCAGGTGGTTGTGATACTTACCAAGTCATGGGTGTGGTAAAGGTTCATCAGGAAAAGTAGTAAGGTTTCCTTAGTACGACACACGAATATACATGAAAGTTGATGAAGCTATGTCAGAATATAATAACATCCCTCCCGGGATGCGCTGTGTATGTTAACTAAACCAAGGTATTTTATTCTTCCTTTGGTGAACTAACATGGATAATATTTCCCTCTGTAGCAATTACACATTTCCACGAAGGTCGGGTATAACTTTTCCTGTTTTAGGAAAAACAACTCGGTACTAAATCTTCATGGCCCAGAACGTGTAACGCAATAGTCGAGAGAAATTTAAACGAAAATTGTCAAATTAATTTCGTTTTCTTTGTCACTATTGTTGTAGGCATACATTCAAAATAATTTAAATGTGTAGAAATTTACTAGAATTATTTTTTTATGCCTATTATGAACATTGAACTGTTTTTTTTGTTGTAAAAATAGCAAGAGCAAAATATGCTTGGCATGACCGACAAAGTACCTACTCACTTAATTTTTGTAAATAAATAATATGCAAGTTCTTAAACGTATAAAAAAATACCTAAAATATCTAGCTCTCCCGAGGCATCCGGAGTACATGCCCATGCCCAAACCAGGTCCACTGTCACATTTTCACGACTCCAGTTATTGGAGGTTGCTGCGTCCGTTTCCGAACTTCAGCGCTGGTTATGAAGTCAAATCACCTTATGCCTAGTATCCTTCTCAGACACTTGTTCTCAAAGCTAAACAAACAAGTATTCTGAGTCTTTGTCAAGTGCCAGGATTCACATTTAGAAAGGAGCACCGGCACAATGCAGGGGGGTTTAAGAAGTCAATAATGTGAGTTTCAATTACTTAACTAAAATAACGGTAGACTCTTTTTCAGTACAGAAGATTTGGTAGTATGTACGTATAACTATTATGAGAAAAAAGTTATAATAATTATTATTGACTTGATAACTTAGTGCGAAATACATTTATCAATACGCAATATTTTTATCACCAACCCCTGTCGAGAAAAAATAACTGATTTCGATACCGAAAAAAAACATTACTTTGATTTCGTATTTTCACTCCCGCTGTGTCAAATATAGATAATATTTATGGCTTTATTATCAGAAACTGCGGTCAAGGTCTTCGGAAGAATCCCCAAAAGCAACATTTTTCGTTCTACACTGTCCGGCTCCTAATAAACATCATATTTCAATTCTGTACTTTTTTATTTCGGTCTTTCGGGATAACAACTAACCTCGTGTAGGTACAATGAAAAATTACGTCAGGGATACGAGCCCCTATTATAATGTATTGCCGGAGATACTACGGTCGGAGATTTATAATTATCTAAAGAGACATTCCTGGGGATTGTTTGTTTGTGTTGAGTTTGAGATATAAGTGTGAATTATATTGAACATGGAAACGGTAAATTACGATTCACCGTTAAATAATTTGATAAATGTCTCTTCCCGGTTGTGTAAGTGTGACAAAAAAATGTGTGTCTTCTGTTAGAGTATTTACGTAAATGAAAATAAAACTTTTTGCCTTAAATAATATTTTTTTATGCTTTTATATACGTATCATGTTTTTTTCTTACCAAGGTAGCTAGCGTCACTCTGTCAAAGGATTTTGTGTTAAGTTTTTTAAGTGATTTTTTATCTACTTGGAATACCAATTTACTCATTTATTCTCAAATGTAAAGAATTTCTAATTTGAAACTGTTAAAGTTGTTTGACAGTTTTCATCAAATATTTATTTGTTTTTAATGTATTTAGAGCTATTTAAAACGTGTTAAGTAATTGATTTTCTGTTAATAATTATTCACGCTAAAAACTATTATTTGGTGGTATTTTTTTATATATAATTCTTTAACACTATAGTATTTTACGTACCTACCTGCGTATACATTATATTGTAATTATATGTAAAAAAAAGAAAATTTATTTTGAAAAGCGATTTATTTGCTTTCTTAATATTACGAAGAATACTTATGAAAGCCAATGAATAATCGACGCGATAAACTAAAGCTCGTAATGAGAGAAATATTAAAAGCTCTGGACCTTGGTTTCATACCCTACAAAGCCATTGACAACCTTGGCCTTTCAAATAGAGTTACCAACGCCAACGTGTATTATACTACTAGGTACCTTACTAGCGCTTACACAGCTACATGTGAGCTTTTGTGTTATTACTGATGTTTAGATAAAAGCTCTTCACACTTGCAAACTCATTGTGAAGCTTTGAAATATAGCGAGAACCTTTTGTTAAATAAGAGATAACTGTATCTTTATGATTTTATTTTAAAAGGTTTTCGGAGGTCTTATTGTTGCCGAAAATTAAACTCTCTCTTGAGAAATGTATAAACCGAGAGTGGTTATTAATAAAAGTTATTGTAAAGCAGAAAATTTTCTCGAAAAAAACGTTTTGCTTTGTGAATTAATTTGATTTAGATGTTATTAATATTACATTTTTTCAAATGAAAAATGTTTCCATGGCACGAAGATGCTGCGTGTTTTTTTTAAACGTGCACAGGTTTTTAAATTTCTTTTTAAAATACGTAAATGCTTTTACAAAAATAAGACATGTAATTCTCATAAATATTCATATTTTTTTTTTTTTTTTTTATCTATTTCAGTATATTGTAATTTTTTAATATGTCTAAATATGTAATCAAAATATCATATAATGTGATACCTTTTAATGGCTCTGAAGCGTGAGACTGATCATTTTGCCTTCGTAAATAAAAACTGCACTCGGTTTACCAACGTAATGCCTATTTTTTTATTGACAGAAAAAAACTACAAACATGGTTAAATAAATTTTTCCTCACTAGGGTAACCCGTGCCGAGATGCTAAGAACTAATTTTACAATAGTTTTTACTTACATAAAATTGATCCAGGTGTGTTTTTACATTTTTAATTTTTCCAATTTAAATTTTAAATTTTTTTTATTATTATTTTATTTTATTTATTTAAGGTTTTAAAACGGACTTAAGTCCATTTATTTTATTACTTAATGCACCATTGGGTGCAGATAAGTTAAAAGAGTAGTATATATTCTTAATGTTCTACCTTATTCTATTTCATTAATTTCTTCTGAGGATCCTCTATTTTTGAGAAAAAATCTATGTAAGTATACGTATTAGAAACGATTCGGATTTTGAGTCAGTCTATAAAGCTTCAAATTGCTTCTCAGTCCTGTGTTATTTCTTTTATAACTTCGTTATCAATGACGTAGTTTATCCAAAGCTCCTCACAACCCCCCCTATATTCTAACTCAATTTCTCAGATTGCTGCATCCGTTTAATGCAGCCTTGACATAGAACCTTGGAACTCATGGTCGACTAACTCGTAACGCTATTACTAACATAGCTTTACCATTTACGTTGAAGGTTATTGAAAGGGTATCTCGCTTGGTTGTTGCTGTGTGCACCCTTGTACCAACATAATTACACTTTTATAAATAAAAACGTATAAAAGTAATATACGGTCAGTAAAAACAAATAGGAATGTTTATTATGGTAGGTTTCTGCTGTCAACATACTGAAATGAAAATTAATCAGGTGTATAAAAATAAACTGCCGGCTTATAAAAATATTTATTATTTTAAAGAATACACTAAATATTTCCCGAGCCATTAAATTCAATATTTAAAGTGCCCTTGAGGTATATTCACACAAAAACGGGGCTTTATAAATTATCCATAATAATAATCCACAAACTAATTCGAAAGGAATTTTTTTAAATGGGAACTCGTAGCGTTGTTTACTAAGAAAAGTTTTGAAAAACTTCAATTAACAATAGTAATAAAATTAATCAAGGTTCATAGATTTCATGGCTTTCGGAATACAGGTTTATTTTATTTATTTATTCATTTGGGATTTTTACAGCTATAACAATGCAATATACAATAACAAGTAATAAATCTGCAGCCAATTACAAAAATCAGATATTTCACTTTTGAGATACTATGCTGTGTTTGTGAGCTTTATGTTGTCAACGTTTCGGAGCACATTGCAGTGTCCATTTTTTTGGCCTCCGAAACGTGCGTCGCCATCACAACGTAACCAACACGGCATCATAACCCAGGAAAGTATTTTTTTAAATTTATTTAATCTTGTACATTAACATTTTACATTTTTATATAATAAATATAACCTTAGTTTTTATGATTTACTAAAATATTAAAATTTTGGGGCTGCTTTCAAACAGTCGGAAATAACTGTGTCAGAAAGCAGGAAACTAGTTGTGCTGGACCTAAAGATTCTATCTAAATCCGCGGAGTCCTCGGTGACATTAAATCTTTATTTCAATACATGATCTAAATTACATTGTCTGTATGGTAAAAATGATACTTCAAACAGGGAGAATAATAAAACTGCATTCACATGCAAAACTATTTTACTTCATTCAAAAACAGTACGTTCTTACGTATATTTGTTTTTTAATGTATCATTATATTATTGAACTGGTTTCCACATATTTCAAATTAAAACTCTTAATGCATATTAAAAAAGTAAATTGTAAAAATGATATAGGCACAAACTGTAAAAATGTCAAGATAATTTTGTTTCTTGAGCACCAAACTAATCCTGTTCAACATATATTTTTAAACATTTCTCTCAAAATTGAATGAAACGTGTTTCTATTCAGCAGTTAGTGTCGATCTTAATAACCTAAGCAATATATTCCTTAAACCAAGAAGAAGGATAAGCTAAGCAAGGATCCAGACTCTAGTAGCGGGAGACCGCTTGTCGCTTATCCTGGCGGGATACCAATGCCCAATGCCAATGGAAGAAATACTACGGGACATACTGTTTAGTACTATCAAACAACATTATCTTCAAATGAAAGGATTTTTGTTCGTTTTCAAAACATACTAGACGGACTACATACCAAACAAGACACACAATTTTTTTTATAAAATTCAATTATTTGTGTAATTATTATCATCACCAATACTACTATCCGCACCCAATGGTGCATAGGGCACTGCATCGGTACACCAAGATCATGTAAGATGATCAGTCATACACTTCAGAGGCAGTCCGAGGTATCACATATTGATATGAAAATCACATGTAAATCAATATTTTATGTTGACCCCCTACGGGAATCGAACCCGCTATTTCGTGCACGGTAGCCAAATATGCTACGAGGTGGACTATTATTCATGAACTAGGAATAATAACAATAAAAACGTAATTTATAAACCGTATAAAAAAAAAATTTCAAAATATTGATTAAACAACTAAAGAATACATAATATACCATAGTAAAAACCAGAATGAGGTTTTGGATACTGTCCTTTGTAGAATTTTCGCATTTTTTTTAAATGGATTATTTTTACACAGTTTATTTTAAATTTGTAGCTTTATACACATTTGATTAATTTCAAAACACTGCACTTACTGCATTAATTGCATCATTAATCATATTATTACTTAAACAAAAAAGAAAAATGAAAATGCATCTCACTTCCTTGAACTTCTACACAAAGGAAGCGTTAGAACCTTCGATCTATAAGAAGAAGGTTATTTTAAATAACAGTATCTGTATCCTTCTTATTCCGATATGTCGTTGCATAACTTTAAAATAGTAATATGTTTACTTTTATGTATTCAGAGATAGAACTTGACACAGTTTGCAAATTCAAGAGCAAATGATATTGCAGAATTTGGTTTATCGAAATACTGATAGCTTTTTGTAATGATCCTTGGATCAAACCCACACTCTGCCACTATTTGATTCCTATACTCAAAAACAAACCATTAAGGTTAACACATTAGGAAACAGAGTTTACGCAAGATAAAAATGTGGGCATATTTCATTTGGTTTCAAGTAACTTATTAATGATAAAATAATCAAATTAAAATACCGCTTAACGTTTATACGTGACGTAAAGTTTCGTACATATTTACAATTAAATGTAATCACCAAATATTGTACTTCAGGATTGTAGGGCCTATTATAACAATTACGTTAAAATTCTAAGATAACCTTGGAGTTGTACTGAAGCGAAAGACTGATCATCCAACCTTTATGTAATAAAATGATCATATGACACTGCGCTTGGTGTGCCAATGCACTTATGCACCATTGAGTGCGGATATGCAATAGTAGTACTTATGCACATAGCAATTAAGTATGTACATGAAGATTTTATCATATTTAAATGTTAAATATTTATTCACGAATGGACATGTCACGTGTAGACATCGTGTGGTTTTATAACGAGATTATTATATAGAGCTTTTTTTTTCACTTTATAATAACAACTACTGATTGAAAAGTGCATTTTCTCAAAATTTTTGAAAGTTAGAGCTTTTTCAAAATACCTTAATGATATTCTTCAGATACAACGATTTTTTTACTAGCATTACAGCGCTAACCTTGGCCCTAATAATATGCATTTTCCTTTCTTCAAATATATCACCTTCAGAATAAGCAGATTACACTGATATTTTACAGTACAACGGATATTGCTAATATCGTTAAAAGCTTTGACCAACTGCGCTTTATAAAATGACTTTGAAAAAATACATATTATACAATACTTGGGTAAATATGTTTGGGTATATAAGATTTTTTTCAACTGTGGTTTATAAAAGTAATTTTATTAAACCACCTCAACAGGCCAGGAGGCCCCGTTACAGAGGGGAACAACGTCACCCAGGCTTGAAAAAAAACACTTTTTAAATTTGTGTTTCAATCAGAAATCGAAACCGGAACCTTAGTTTTGTAAGTCCAGCGTCTTAGCCATTACGCTACGGATGAGGAGGGCGGGAGGTCGGAGATTTATGGGTACTTATATTTTGAATTAATAGAAGGAGTAGATTTCAAAATATGTAGATAAAAATTATTATTAGACACGTAATTGATTCAAAACAATGAAAAAGCGATAAATGTTTTTTTTTTTTTAACTAACAAAAATCGAAATTTTTTTTTTTAACCTAGGGTGTTTTTTAATGTTGTTCCCTTCAGGTTCTTGGATAATACTTTCTTGTAATTAAAAATTTATGTAGTTAGATAGGCTATAAAATAACAAACTATCATTAGGTAATTTAAAAAAATTTTAATATACAAAAATTACAGTTTGAGACAACCTTTAAACAAGTCTAAATAATTGTAAAAGAAAGTAGAAGAAAAGTGGAGCAGTATTCAAACATGGGGATTCCAATCCGGAGTCTTGACCACAGGTTAAAATCTTAGTTTCTAGGTTTGCATCATCAATAAATTTTAAGTACCTCTAAACAAAACATATATAAAAGTATGCACGAAGGTTAGATATTATATATTTATAGGTACAATTTGAAATTTTGTTTTTGGTTTTCTCGGCTGAAAATTAACCCATATCTTTAAACTTTGTAAAATTATATTAGATTTCTAGAGAATACTTACTTAAGTACAAAATACAAATGAGAATGTAAAATTCCGGGATTTGAATGCAAGCAGGATTATAAATTCCCGAATAATTGCCATAATAAGGTTAAAAGCTCTGGTTTAAGTACATTAGGAGAACTTGCCTTATGCAAATAGCACCTGCCTTAACAATATATTAAAATTCCACTGTAACAAGTTTAATTCTCGTCTTCATTGTGTAGCTTAATGTTTTTGAAAATTTATATTTTCATGCAACATTTTTGGTTTGACCAAAAATTTTTGTCGACAAATCGACTCCTGGTATGATCCATCTTATGTCTTTTTTTGGCATTGTATGCGTAGTTAGAGGATAACCTTATTTAAAAAAAATATTAAAACATGGTCTAGACAGAATTGCACACTATTTACCTAGAGCAAGGAGTGATAATTATTATTTTTTTATTTTCACACAAACAAGGTTGTATTCCTACTTAAGTTATAGAACTCATTCAATACTAATTTTTTTTTATGCTTGTCTCTGCTGTAACAAAATATTGATCGTGTAATATTATGTAGAGTGGAGAGATTTTGTTATAAATTTTGATGACCCTCGGCGGGGGTAAAAAGAATCAAACTGTTTGGGGCTGAACCGATGATTTCCTGTATAAAGATGTATATTTGTTGTCAGGTCTCTAATATGCGGAGTATCTACCCACTAATTTTGAATTTTATATGTTCCATCAATTGTCACACGCAAGATGCATTTGTTGAGTAAAAAACAGTTGATAATTGTTGCTCACTCACAAGCACGCCTTGTCGCCCCGCTATTTCCTATTTAATAAACCCGCTAATTTAATATTATAAATCTGCCGCCTAAGCCACGAATAAAGATTGCTGGGCTTCAAGCTACATCTACAACCGCTGATTGCCCATCACCCATTGCTGTACCAATACGAAGAATCTTCAAGGTTAGTGGAGTACTTTCTTTGCTGTTGGTTTTCGTGTCGATATTTTATCTTTTATAGGGTGGAGATTATTGGTTTAGTTAGATAGTTACAATCAATCTAACTACGCCTAAAAATAATCTACCCTGCAATATCTGACATAAATAAAAAAATATCTAATTTGCATGGTCATGTTCGCTGAAAAAAACAATTTTTATACTATTTACACAAAAATTCCAGCCTTAAAACCCTAAGGGAGATATTTTCAATATTGAAACAGTGAACCATGGGCCTAAAGGCTGAGCTATTGAGTCTGCAACCAAAAATGCAGAAGGAATTTGCTCGCAACCCTACCGGGCCCTGGTTTAATATTCACGAGGGAAATTTCTCGAACCTGCAGTAACATGTTACGAGTAAGCTGTTTTCTATAAAGAATGATATCGCATAAAATGTATTAAAAAAATATTTTTCGAATAAAGAAATATATCTTATAACTTGCTAAAATTAAGCATTTCTATAATTTATTTATTTCCGACACAAAACGTTTAATTTTTGAATTGATTTTGAAAATGTCTTAGAAATAGGGAAACAAGTTAGTGTGAATTGGAATTCGAAACCCAGGGGTTCTTATCTGAAGTCCGCCCGATTTAAGGTAATATTTTAATATGTTTTTAAACTACTACAGCCTTTCATTAATCTGAAAAAACCTCTTAACAAAATACAGAAACTCTATAATTTCATTAAAATCATATTGAAAAAGAAAATCAAAAGGTACCTTACCTTAGTATTACAAATAATATAAAATCGCTCGAGTGGAATAATTTTCTATCGAATCTTCGCAGACGAGATTAAAAACGTTCAATAGGTGGACTTTCAATAAAATGATATCTCGTTTTCTTCTTTAATAGAACTCACTACGTGAATTATTAATAGAAGTTTTTATTATTATTTAATAAAGGATGTTTTTAATTATATTACATAAAGGATGTTTTTAATCATATTTCATAAAGGATGTTTTTAATCATATTTCATTTCTTCATCAAAGCTTTCATAACTACAGCTGAAAGAAAATTTATGTGCAAAAGCTGCATTTAGAAAATTTATTCTTTTATTCTTTTTCATTCGTACTTCAGGAATGGACGAAGTACCTATTATTTATTACAGGAAGGGAATTATACATCAGGTGCAGTGAATGATCACATAACTTCTCTTTATCCGCACCCAATGGTGAATAGGGCACTATATTGTTGCACCAAGTGCATTGAATCTTAAACATCTGTACATTAAGGTAAGATTATCAAATTTACGCTTCACCGTCAGTCCAAGGTATCACAATTAGTAATATTTTTATGGGCAAATCACATTAAAAACAAAATTCATATAGACCCCCATCAAAAGTTGAACCCGCGACATCATGCATGACAACCCAACGTGCTAACATTACACCACAAGGCGAAAAAAATTATATTACTATGGTCACCGGTTATCACCAAAAATACGTACAAAAACTAAGTAAAAAGTGAAAATATGCAAATCTGATTATGTAAATACAATCAACTTGAATATCTACTAAAATGCATGATTTTTCAAGGTAAGAACAACAATATTTATCTTTACGGTTCGATGCAAGATATTAATATGATTTAAATAGAAAAATTAAGTATTCCCTATGAAGCCTCATCCCAGATTGTCATAAAGGAATATTATACTAAGGACCATTAGACTATAGACTATAGTGTGTTCAATCTAACTATGCAAGAAGCACTTTGCTTTGATTATGTGCATATTAACATTCAAAATATTCTGCAGATTTTGTACACAAAGTAATAACTAGATATTGAATTACATGCACCATCAAAATACTAAAATATATATGCACGTAAATATGCCATGTTTAGGCAATGTTTAATTTTAAAATGTGCAAATAATATGTAAATTGTAAACAGTAAGAGGTCAATTTACGTATTTATATAAAAAAATAAAAGAAAACATAGTTTTTTTATAACAATATAAAATAGAGGCAGGTACATAAAAAAATACTTTTCATGACAGTGTGTAACTATTTGATAACTTTGTTTAATGGTGTAATTTTAAAAAAATTCTCCTAGAAATTACTGGAGCAACCTTAAACATGATAAGTGCTGTCAGGTATTCCTGTCAATGCAAAGTGTCGACTTTTTAGCTTCTGTGTTGTGCAGTGCTTGCATAAATATTGATGTGAATTCTCTGAAACCTTACAATAGTTCAAAATACACATTTTGTGGCGTCAAAAACAAGTGTCTGAGAAGGGTACGAGGAATTTAACTCTACTTACGTAAAATTTAAAAGTTACTGGACTAATAATGAAGAAAAAAATATCTTAACCCCTTTATCTTCTTTTGTTATGGTTTGCACAATTTAAACCCGCGCTGTGCAAGTAGGTAACCTGCAAGGTGTCAGACTCTCCAAATACCTTTCAACAGTCGGTTCTCTCCATGACGAGTTTTCTGTGGTTTTCTCGTCATCTTAGAAAGATGTGGAGAAGTTTCTTTTGATCCACGTCAGATTATTCCGTCTGATCCTCACACTAAGCAAAAGAAAATTAGAAGCTATGTACCCTTAAAAAAAACAATATAAGCAAGGCAAATAATAATACAACTCTCATTAAAAAAAAGACCTTTCTCTTAACCCTATTTGCACCTGTCTCTGCCTTGGAAACAACGCAGCTTATATTCATAACTTATCACCCGTAATACACCAAAGGACTCAAGCTAAAACCGAAGTATCAAATACCTTTAGGTGGTGCAGACTGCGAAAGCTGTAAAAGCTTGTTTTCAAACGGTTAATTAACTTCACATGCAGAATCCAATATCCTGACTTTATATAATATTTGGCTTCACAAACCGCACATTCCGACCAACAAACCTGGCCTTTATTGACTACTCCCGCTATTATACTGAATATACTAGGGATGTGCCGACCGAATTATGAAGCTTTATAACCGTAACCAAAACTACCGGATGTCAGAACTTTCTAAAAAAAGTTTTGATTTTACTAAATCCCATATCGTTAACATTTTTAGTTCTTTTTTGACTACGAGTGCATCAGTGACCAGCCTAATAGTTTTATGACTGTCCGCACACAAGTTGTAAAATTTATCTCAAAATATCATACATACATTCTAATTATGTCAGAAATTCCACACTTCAAAATATCCGTCTCCGCGATTGATATCCGAAATCCTATATCCCTAACATCTCCACTACTGCTTTGACTAAATCACTGACTGGCCATTTTGTTGTGTCCGTCACCCAATAGAGCACTGGGTGTAAAAGTAGTCTCAAAATATCAATATCCGTGATTATTATCCGAAATCTTAATTCTTGACAACCTTACTACTGATCTGACTAGCTCTATGGTTATGTCTATCAGCCCACAGCAACAGCGCACAGAAAGTAAAATAATCTCAAAATACTCCTGATATTATAAATATCCTAAACCTTAATTTCTTGAAATCCCTACTACTGCTATGACTACATCACTGACCAGCTCTTATAACAGTCAGCTCACAGTGTACCTAGTGTAAAATTAATCTCAAAATATCAGTATCCGAGATGTATATCCGAAATCTTAATTCCTTGACATCTCTACTAGTGCTATGATTACATCACTGACCAGCCCTATTGTTATGTCTGTCAGCCGACAGCGCTCAGGGTGTAAAAGCGCCCTTTTCAATCAAAATCGGGGTAGTTTTGTTTAACAAAGGACCATTCGCTCTTTGTTTTACTCTAATAGAGAAGCACAATGACATATTTAATGGATTGAATTCTGTTGTAATGAATACATTCTGAATTTAATTAAAACGCAATAATGTAGGCTTTGTCAATATTATTTTGAGTTTGTCCACATTAATTTACTTTTTAAAAAAATGTGCAGGCTTTGATTATTTTCTAAAAATGTTTTTTTTATCTAACAAACCAACCATCACGCCATTTCCCCGAAAAGGTAGGCAGAGAGGATAGAACGCCACACCACTCTGCTCCTTTCGGTTTAAGCTATGACTTTGATCATCTAGCAAAATATAACATTGTGTTGGTATAGGTACTTATATATTTTAATGAATGGCATACCTAATAGGTATAATGACGGTTTTGTGAAAGAACTGAAAATAAAAAATGTGAAAAAAAAATTATGTCATTGAAAAGCTTCCAAGACAAGCGATCGGCCCGCAGTTCTCGTGCATCCTCCCAAGTCCACGTCCCGTAATTCGGGCACAAACATTCGTACGAAAATTACAATATTTCTAATAACAATATATATTGATAACTACTAAAATTGCCTTCAACCCCTTAACCAGTGACAGTTCCTTCACCCAGTAATAACCAACTAATAATTATTGAACACTCTACAAGTTGATCGGAAGACTATTAATGGCCATCAATAGTCCGCCTTCTCCGTGGTTTTCTCATCATCGCAGGCAGGTGCGAAGAAGTTCCCCTTGGTCCATACCAGACTTATCCTGACTTATCCTAAAATGAAGGAAAATTCACTAGATAAAATATTAACCTTGTACATTATAGCAAGGTTAAAAATAAATACAACATTTTGAGTGTGTCCAAATACTTTTAGACAAAAATTGGATTTCACCCATTACGGGCTAATAATTACAATTTGACATCTCAACAGAGACGAGAAGTTTGGAAGGAAATATGGATATCTAGGCGTTTACAGGGCTTGTGGCCTGTCATTGGCTGGGTTAAGTGGCCACTTGATGGATTACAACATTCCCCATTATTAGTATCCCCACCTAGTATTTGATATCCATATCTGCCAATTTACAGTGAAATGGCGCAAGGCTTCACATGTGAACACTTTCTGTCATCATAGCCACTTAACCCAGCCAATGACAGGTCATAAGCCCTGTAAACGCCTAGATATCCATATTCCCTTCCAAACTTCTCGTCTCTGTTGAGATGTCAAATTGTAATTAAAAATATATGTTTATTTTTTAAAAAGGCGCTCTAAAAAATAAATAGCCCCTTTGATAAAAATACTTTATAATATTATATAATTCAGTAAGCCTGGTATAAATACCGCATGAGGATCAACTCGCATTACTATAGGTTCCCTCCCACAAGCCTGCTATTCCAGACCAGAGTCGACTTATTCGGAAATAAATGAGGATAATAACCGCGGCACAGCGAAATGCAACTTCAAATTGGAATGGTCAGTAAACAGCCAATTAAAGCCTCTTTACTCCACTGTATCGAAACGCTACTGCACGAGGTCGCGGGCTCGATCCCAGACTGGTTCAATATGATATATTTATTACTAACTAAATATTTATTACAATTCGCATAAAAACACTGGGAGTGGTTCTAAAGCGTTACACTGATCATCTTGCCGTCACGTGATAAATGACCAAGATACACTGCATTTGGTGTACCATTGCAGTGCCCTATGCACCATTAGGAACCGGGTTGTGGTCTAGTGGTATATTCGGGGATTCCGGATTAGTATCTTTAGTGTAGGTACATTCATATTATATTTCAGTTTTTAGAAATTTTTCTATTGAAACTAGATATAAATGAATATTATCAAATTTTTCCTCATAGAATCTTGAAAATTTGTTACGTAAATGCAAGATAATCACATATTGATTATTTTGTGTTTTTTGTTTTTTTATTTTTTTATTTACGTAAAAATAACAGTCTTAATTAGTACTTTTTTTCAAGATAATTGCATATGTATGTATAAATCCAATTACAGCTTTTCACAAATATGAAACGAATGCTAAGTAATACAACTTTTAGGAAATAAAAAATTATAACTAAGAAAACTTAAAATTAGAAAAGAAAAACATAATTTAAAAAAAGAGATGCACTGCGGGGAAGGTAAAGGACGGTTAGGTTAGAGAAAAAGGAGAAGTATGGGAAAGATACAATTAATATTTAACATAATTATTATTTTTGAACAAATAAAATACATGTTTGATTTGAAAAATAAATATTTCATATCGACCCCCATTACTGATTCACCGCACTATGTGTATCGATGTAACGCCCTATGCACGATTGGGCGAGAATAAGGGAGAATAGTAGTAATCTTTCATTTTTACAAATGAGTTAGTTTGGTTGTGATAGCAAAATAAATACGTATTATAAAACACGGGATTTCGTTCCAAACACCTATTCCCATAAACCGGGTTACGAAACTCAGCCTCGATTCTCAAGCAGCATCCTCTGTATCAATTTAACTATTAACCTTTGAGTAACTACTGCCTAGAGAATTTACCTTCTAGCACACAGATTTCTCCCAGGAGATAAGTGTAACATTATGCCAGGTAAATATGTTACATGTTACATTTGCTTAGTAACATTATTATCATATCTAGAATGTAAAATGTTACTAAACGTAACAGCAGACATATAGGTAACGTGGCTATTGATTAAGGGTTAACTTTATAAAAAAGCCACTAAGTACCCACCGGAAGAATTAAAATACTCTAGATAGAAATTTGAAGATATGTGGACATTTAATAAATCAGAAATATGAGATTCTCATACCTTATTGATTATACTTATGCAACGATTAGCAGATTAAATTTTAGTTTAAAAATATTGCGAACGTCTCGGCGTCAACTATTGACAATTGATTTGGAAGGATGTAAAAAGGATTTAAAAAATATGATGAACTCCCTGAGACCGTCAGAGAAGTAAGCAGGATAAATGATTTCAGAAGATATACCTCTACTACTACTACTTTCCCTTATCCGCACCCAATGGTGCATAGGGCACTGCATCGGGACACCAAGTGCAGTGTATCTTGATCATTTTTTAATACATGAAGGTAAGATAATCAGTCTTACGCTTCAGAACCAGTCCAAGATATCACACATGAAATATAAATATGAAAATCACATGTAAATAAATATTTCATGTTGACCCCCTACGGGAATTGAACCCGCGACCTATATAGTCTGATAGATTATATCTGACTACATATACCTCTGTATAGTCCTTAAAATATAGCTTGATTAGAATGACAGTTTCGTCACGTTTAGAATCAGTATGAATCAAGTCTTATACGATTGTATAGGACTTGGTTCAAACAAATACTACCATGAAATGACGTCTAACGAGTGATTTAGTACATCAATAAACGAAAAAAAACCATTAGTATCTGGAATGCTTCACATATCAATCAATATATATGTATATATTATATATAAAATCAGCTTTAAAACCATTTAAATTAAAAAAAGTATATAGTTTGACAGCTGTCATTCTAATCAAGCTATATTTAACAGACTATAGTATAATACTAATATAAGAACTTAAAAATGTTATTTTATCATTGAAGCTTGTAATAATATAATAGTAAAACAGATAAATAAAATCGGAAACAAATTGAATTATTCACCGGAGAAAAATCAATAAAAATAAAATATCTCTGATTTCTCGATTTCTAGGAATCCTGGAGGTTTCTATTGTTGAGTGGATCTATTGTTTGATTATTTTTTCAGTAAATTTCAGTATCTGTTTTCAGCACTCCTACAAAGCCTTCATACCATTGGATAGCAACACAAACAATCACCACTTCCGGTTTACTTATTTTGTCACCCGCAGAGATACACGTTAACATTAAATTTTATTATATTTTTATTTATAAAATGTTTTTTCGAAATGTTCTTTGATTTTAAAATATAAATTAACACAATCTATCGAGTATCTCGAGTATCTACTTAGATATTATATATGTACCTTACATAGTAAAATTACGGCTTCTGCGCAAAATGTTGACATATTTACATACTTATCTAATATGGACAATTAATCTTACAGTTATCGACTTTTCCTATATTTAGAGAGATCGTTGATACCTATCACTCAAATTTACGAAAAAAAATTACCTGTCCTGTAAGTTTTAAGGCATTTTTAGCCATTAATTAAAGACATAAATAATGTCTTTGTACGTAAATAGAGAAAATTTACCGATTTTTAAATAAACTTTTATGCAAGGATTAAATAAGAACTTGATATTCTTAGCTGAATTTATGAAATTACAGAGGCGAAAAACCGCATCTCATACAAGTTAAGTCGCTGTACTCAGTGAATCGGAGAAAACGCAGCCAACATCCAAAGGAAACAGTTTCAATACATCCTTTTCCTATTTTTACTTCCGGTGGAAATAAAACGCCAAGCAATACCGCTCTTCGTGTTCATATGGATGAAACAACCTTGGCGATTAGTAATTTCCTTCGAAATAAATTTTACGTTGAAGCAATCTGCCGCTGAAAATGAATTTAACGGAAATGAAATAAATGTTCAAACTTTGCATTTAAAAAGTGTTACATTTATTGAACATAATAACAATATGTTTGTTGGTTTTGTCCTTACTCAAAGCCCTGAGGATTTAAACGCGAATAAAATAAAAATATTCTAAAAGATTTTTTTAAATTTCCTATTTATAAATTGCTATCCCTTATAAACGGTATATTATATATGTAAACGTGGTTAAATTATGGACGCAGCGATTGTAGATAATTTGGTATACCCTAGCGTGAACAAAACTCGGTGAATAAGTAGGAAACCAGTGGATCTACGTCATATTTGCAGTCAATTTTGTAGATTTTAAAAATAATTTGACCCACAGTTTTCGAGAAAATTGAGTAAGAAGGTTTTTTTTTTGAGAAACTCAGACAAAGTGTTGTTTAATATAATTTTATTACTCAAATTAGTACTACTCGTTATGAAAACAAAAATCAAAAATCGAATTTTAATAAGAATTATTTATGCAATTTTGAAAATGTAGAATCATAAGTCACACACACATTCAACTCCAAATCTGATGTAGATTCATCAGTTTTCGGGTTGTACAACGAGTTTTGTCACTTCATGCATACCTATCTAATTATAATGATAACTTTCTATTGCATTAAATAAAAAAGAAACTTTGGTTTGAGAGTGCAGTTTTATTTTCTTGTGATCTCACCGGGAATCGAACCCAAAACCCTTATTATTTGAAACCGTTTATATAGCCAGTTCACCAGGGTAGGTGTTATAATTGTTCTCGCAAATAAAATTTTAATTGCAGTGCGGTTAAATTTTGTATTTTTATGTCTGTATCGTAGTATTACACCTGTTTTGCTCTATGGGTATCCAAGTCAAAAAGTCCCAAGGTATCTTGGGACTTTGACTTGAGAAGAAAGCCAATCGCCATGTTGACAGTTTGTGGATTTCATATGCTTTATATAGCAAGCGTATACGAGACGATGAGGAACGCAACAACCGTTGGTATCAATTTAGCCAAAAGGCTAGCTGGGCCATACAACAACGTCTGTGTGTGTATGTCTTCCGAGAGCCTTAACCAGGTCACTAAACATCTGGTTCCCGGATTTCTGGACCTTCACTGCTGACATCTATCTACAGATTACCTTGAAGCTACGGGACATGGAACTATCTTTAGAATACGCGTAGGAATTGGTGACCGATCACTTCAGCTTGGAGGCAGTTTGTGGAATCCAAATGCTCCACATACGGAGCGGAAATGGTTTGATGATGATAAAAATGACTATGATAAAAATGTTAAAATTCACAAAACTTCGTCTATCTGAATCCCTTAATCTCGCGATTAAAAACTATAACAATATTTACATGACCGCTCCACGGGAAAGTTTGTATTGAGTTTCTTTCCTACTGCAAGGGAAACTGCATTCCACTGCATTTTATACGCTTTATATAGCTTCAGTTTCTCTTCGACTCCAGCGAACTCAGCCCAGGGGATTTCGAAGACAAGAAAATAAATTATTATTGTACAGCGCGGTATCTTTTGAATAAAGATTACCAAAAGCATTTACTTTGGTTCTCATTTTTATTTTTAATAATAACAAAAATAAAAATTATATTTTAAAAATTCTATCTTCTATTTTTTTCTGTTTAAAGTAATACATGCTAGTGTTCTGCGACATTTATTGAAAAAAATATAAAATAAATTGTTGTTCACTGTAAGTGAGATTCTTACCGAATTATGTAACTTCTTTCTAATAATTACCTGAAGATGTCTCTTTAGTTTATTATGCTTATAATTCGAACAGTTAAATTTACAAATAAACATTTTAAATACATACAATACCATATTTATGCTTGTAGGTAGGAACTGGAATTTATGGAGAGCAATAATAATGGACTTAATAAATTACTTTTAATATCTATTTTTAGACGAAAAAGCTTTTAGAAGAAAATATGATTTTTCAATACCCGTATTCCTTTCCAAAGATCCTTCATATCTCTCAAATTCAATAATAAATTATTTATTAAAAGTATTTTTTATATGGATTTGAATATAATAAAATGTCAATTAATATTTGTTATAAAAATCAAAGAGTGTTATCGCTTTGTAAAGTGTTTAATATTCGTATTACGTATGCTGATACTTTAAAGTCATTTATCATTCCAAAAAACACTAGTAGAATAGAAAATTTTATCATAATTGTGTGCAGCAATTTCAGAGCTTCTAAAGTTTGTATGAGTTTCAATACACCGCTGCACTAAAAATAGTTCCCTCGGTAAACTTCCGAGTAATAATGCCTTTGAAACAATATTTTCCTATTTAAATTCAAATTTCACCTCATGCATTCACCGGCAAGTTTAAGTTAAACAACGTAACGTACACCGAACTCACATAACTTCGACTCGTATCAAAAATTAAGCAAAACGACGCTAAGCTTTCAATATTGGAGCTTCCAGGATAAAAGCTATCAGGATGATAAGCTTACGGTTAGGAAAACACAAAAGAAAATCTTTCAAAGTTATCTCGAAGCCAGGGCATATAAAATACGTGAGTTATTTCTGAAGGATTTGCTTTTTAAATTTACTCTTGAGCTTCTCGCGTTTCATATTCAAATATTTACTTTATTATTATTTAAATAGATATAACAAAAATTCTTAACCGCATTCATACATTAAAATATTCTTCCCGTTTTTCAATACAGTTTTTTTAAGTTTATATAAGAATAAAGCAGACTCTTGATTTAAGAAAAGGTGTCTTAGAATAATACTAGGTTTGCGGTTTATAAGGAACATAAAATAGTGGCAACGGACGTAGCAACATTCGGCTAGCTGGGCCATAATATAGTAAATTTGCCTCCCGAGAGCCTTGCTTGTCTATTTTACAAGGCATCAGGTTTTCGGCGTCCTGGACGTCTTCTGTTGACAATCCGTCGGTAGTTAGCGTCAAAACTAATGATCATAGACCTGACATGGGAGTATGCACTAAGCCGGCGAAAACTTGGCTTGAAGGTAGTTTATGAAATCTTTATGCTCCACATAGGGAGCTGATATGGAATTGTGAAGAAGATGATGATATTAGTATTATATTTGTTTATTATGTGATATTGTGATAAAGTGCGGCAGGGGAAGTGTGAAATAGTGTCTGCCAGATAGGATGATAGTGTGAGATGTATACATGCATTCTGTCCCCTCCCCTCTGTTCCTTAAACCCACCTAAATTGTTCCCTTCTCTTCCATGTCCCCCCTCCATTGAGACCCTAACTGACCGCGGATGCTCGGGTGAATGTCTGGGATGGGAGGCCTGGCGAGGCAGTATGCCGGTCTCTACACGGGTGATAGTAATTACTTATATAGAAGGATCAGGGTAGAAACTAACGTTTCCCGACTACTGTTAATTTAGGCTGACTCTGGTTGGTTTAGGTGATGGATACAATGACAATTACAATACACACATAAGCCGAAACAGTGGTAAGGGCAATGCAAGCATTTATTTGTTCGCGTATACATATAACGTAAATTCATCCGTATTTTTATCACACTGACAATCTTAAAATCGCGGTATAGCTTGTTGAAAAAACCGGTAGAGTTGTGCAAAAGTGAAAAAATACTTAATAGTCACAATTTGACATCTCAACAGAGACGAGAAACTTGGAAGGGAATATGGATATCTATGGATATCTAGGCGTTTACAGGGCTTATGACCTGTCATCCATGGCTGGGTTTATGATTGCAAGTGGCCACTTGATGTATTACAACATTCCCCATTTCACCTAGTATTTGATATCCATATTTGCCATTCATACAGTGAAATGGCGCGACGCTTCACATGTGAACTCTCTGTCATCCATTGAGAAAATTGCTAAGCATTTTAGCAAAACTTTATGATTGCAAGTGAGATTCTTACCGAATTATATCACCTACTAGGAAACGCCTGAAGATGAATCTAATTTATTAACTAGAGTAATTATTAGCCCGTAATGGGTGAAATCCAGTTTTTGTCTACAAGTATTTGGACACACTCAAAATGTTGTTTATAAAAATTAGCTGGTAAAAGTTATAAGCATAAGAAATTTCTCGATCTCTTCAGAGATGTCAAATTGTAATTATTAGCCCGTAATGGGTGAAATCCAGTTTTTGTCTACAAGTATTTGGACACACTCAAAATGTTGATTACTTAATAGTCTTTTAAACAGTCAACGGAAAGAGTGGGGCTTTCATTGTTGTGTTCGTTTGTTAACAGTTATCAAGGATCACAATTCCCCAATTCAACGCAATCTATAAATAAGCTTTATTACATGAACAGAAATCAAAATGAAGAAAAATCATAAAACACTAAAAACACAAAATCAAATCACCCTCCACATCATCTTGCCTAAGAACTCCGACACCCTGCACTGCGCTCTGGTGCAATATCGAGTTTCTATTTTACATATTGATCTTTAAAATTGACATTCACTCAAAGTTTTATTGACATTCACAAAATCTAAAACCCGGAATCGAATTACGGTGCATTGACTCTAGGGGGACTGAAATAAATCAACATACGTACTGCCGCCCTAAACGTGACCACCGAAATCGACATTATTTTATTTATTTATTCTTAAAATAGTACATACCTAGTTACGTATGTCCTTATATTAAAAATTGTTATTTTGTACAAATAGCAAAACCTTTAACATAACTATTTAATATTTTGAGCATGTGGAGCGAATGGAAAAGAAATAACGGTAAAAAAGAGTTACAATGCAAGTGTGCTTGGATGTAAAAGTCGAGAAAGGCTGAGATAGATACGGTATGATCAAATACAACAAGTGCTTGAAAGTAGACATGTGGAAAGACGGAATAATCGGCGTGTGCGTGTGAAGATTTATGAACTAAAAAGAAGCTAGGGAAGTGTGCCAGGACAGAGTCGTATGACGTTATATCCACTCTGCCAACCCCTTCAAGGAAATGGCGTGATGGTTAGTAAGTTAGTTAGTTTGAAAAGTATTCAATATCAACAAATGGAAAAAAAAAACTTTTTTTTACATAACAGGTCAGGTATAAAAATTAGGGATGAAATTTTTGACAGGACAACGTTATATTACACTACTAATATAAGGGTATACCGTTTACAAATAAACCTATCAATTTTTTTTAGTAGGTAAACATATCCCCCCGGGCCAGTCAATACTGCATATTTATATTGAATACAAAAACGCGTTTTTGATGAAATCTTGTGTTTTGCCAATGCGACGGTTACGCTGAGAATGGCCGCATATTTAGGGGATGTTTTTACTCCCGAAGAGGCTAATAATTCAACCCTCAGAAATCATTTAATTTTCGTTCACGACTTCATGACTGCTAAATACAATTTACATATTATTACAAAATTACATAAGCGAAATTGCTTTCAAGTAGTTCAAATAAGCAATTTGAAATTTAATTTTTTACCTTATAAAGCTTTGATGGAGTACGTATTTCTGATTTCTTATTTTAATGGATTTCTTTCCAAAGTACATACGTACCTTTTTTTTAGGATAAATTAGTTTTTTTTAAATGAAAGTAAAGTACCTACCAATTCGATAAATTGAAACGTTTTTTAATATTTTATATAACGCGTGAGGCTTTCTAAAAATCAAAGGTTAATTTAATATTCTGTATTTATCGGTATTTGGAAATAAATTTGTGTGGCGGACAAAAAGCATTGCAAAAAAATTACTTACATAACGAACTTATTTGCTTTTTTCAATGTAGGAGCGAATAATTATAACAACAAACAAAATATAAATTTTTTATCAATAATTGAATGTGGCGATAATTGGATTTTAACAAATAGGTACATAAATATTTTAAAATAAAAACATCATACATTTCTTAAACACAAATTATAATACTAGGAACAAAGTTATTTTTTACTAAATTAGTATATTGAACACAATATAAAATACCCATTATTTTTCGCGATTCTATTATAAATGCTTATATATATTTATTTGATGAGATTTTTTTATATTTATTTTTGGAAATGATTCCTTTAAATCTAAATTACAATCATAAAGAATTCTGCAAGAAAGACTTTTATCACCTGTCACCAAAATCTAGAAATTGAAACACGTAGCAAATACTATATTATTATACATAATGTGTAGTCTTTTTTTTCGAAAAAGGGTTAGTGTAAATATAATAATGTAGTTAGTAGGATGAGGAAGTACTTCAAGTAGCCATGTAACAGCCATGTTCATGTAAATCACATTGCATGCCTTAATCCCTGTAACCGCTTGAAAGTATTGTTTGCTTCTCTTGTATACTATATTTACTTTTTCAAGCATGTTAATGTAAGTGTGTTACCTACATTAATTTAAATTTCTTTTTATCTTTCGATATATCGTTAATATACTTTTCCATGGAAGAAGTCCAACGAGACGTACTGACTTGGTGACGACAGGCGATGGGCGACTATCTTTAGGAGGCTTCCAGAAGTGCTGGAGACAGTGATTGATGGAAGCGAATTCTTTCGGCATGTTTCTTTCCACTGCTGCCCCTACGACTGCTCTGTCAAGCTCTAAGTAAGCTACTAAAAGGAAGAAGAAGCAATAAACAATGGTAAGGTGTGAACCAATATTCATTTGATTTCTCAATAGAAAGCAATGCGAATCATATTGAAGTGCAGTAGAAGAACAAACATTAAAAAAATGATTTAACTCTCGAGTATTATGTCAGTAGACCAAAGAATTAAATATAATGTTGCTTTTGAAATTAACAAAATTGTTAAAGGGATAATTCCACGATATTTGCAAAACAAATTAAAAAACAATGACTTTTTTCATAAATATTCAAGAAGAGGTTAAAAAAATATAAGGTTCTATGTCACAGAATTGTCTCGCGTATAAGGGCATTAAAATGTATGAGGAGATGCCAGAAGAAATAAAAAATGAACAAAATTTAAAGTTATTTAGAGCTAAAAATATATGTGTGAGAAATATTAGTGTAGATATTATATTATGACTAAATCGAATTAATAATAATGATAGGATAAAAATAGTTGGGGAAAAAATAAATGAAGTGTAATATAATAATATTAGTCTATGTATAAATTATATATACTAAATAAATATATAATAATAATAAAAAATAAAAAATAATTTTAAAAAAAAGATAATAATAAAAAAAAAAGTAATTCGAAGGAAAATATGCAGAACTAATGGAATAAATGCAAGCCCCTCATGGATGAAATCCAGTGTTTAATTTCAAAAATTTAGATTTAGATACGAAATGTTATTAAATTTCATTAATTTGCTATTATCGTTTTCGTGTTTAATACATACGAGTAGGTACAAATAGCATAATTTTATTATGTTGTGCTTTCAATAGATAATTTCGGTAAATCGTAAATATTTTCCTAAACAACATGTCCAGAGAACAACACGAAAATGCCAATTCAGATAAACAATTTTATTGCCACCTTCATATCAATTCCCGACATAAAATTTTCATTGCTCGCGGACCCAAATTCCGGGAGATAAATTGCCAAGATACCGGCAACCTGGACCCCAAGGGGGAGTATTGAGGGAGAAATAAGAAGATAATAGAATACCTCGCTACGAATCATAAAGGTGCATATTTATTTTAGAATTACGTAAATGAGGGCGTTTTGCAAACTCGGTATAGTCATTTTCTTAAACGACAACTTGGTTACTGCATTAATGTTAAGTTCAGCACATTCTTTGCTCGGGTAAAGCAAAAAGCGTGCGCATTTTCTAACTTGACGACTCTATTTGAGCGGAAATGCATACAAGGAGAATATTAAAGATACCTATACTAATATTATTTTAATACTTGTAGTTGTGATGCAGAAATTTTACTGTGTACCTTAAAATCTGCAGGATCATCTAGAAACAAATGTTTTAACATAAAGATACTAATAAAATAAAATTTCCGTCACGTAAGCTGTACTGTGTTGTATCTAAGTAGAATCGTTGTGCTGTGTTGTGATCTCAATTTTCACTGTGTTGTAAGTAGAATAGCTATGTAAGTATAACCGATGTGTTGTGTTATGATCACGGTTTAACGTGACTATAAAGTTTTAAGTTCTTTTTGAAACCGCATTTCAAAAATAATTTTTACATCATCCTATCAGTCTTGATTGGTCCACTATAAAACAAACGATATTTTTCTATCATAGTCTGTTTAATTGAAAATAATATGGCTTGATCATTTAAATCAACTACATTTTTCTATTCCCGTGTGTAGCACCAATAATTTTTTTTTCTTAATATTTTTACAATACTTAATTAATAACGGACGGTGGCCCAGTGGTAGCGTCTCTGAGTCCAGAGATCATCGGTTTGAATCAAGCACAAGTCGCTTAGGCTTTATTGGAAATAGTATTAACAAATCGAAATACAAATTTAATGTCACAAGATTGCGCAGATTTTTTTTTTTAAATCAGCACTCCAGCATTTTTTAAAGATGTTTATAGTTCTTTTGTTTTACAATACATTCATTAAATTAAAATTACGGGTTATTTGTCGTTTTCCTTCCTAAAAGAAATATACATGTAGGTTATTGCAAAAATATTGCGGTAAATATACATAGTAAAAAATAACACAATATTAAAAAAGCTGCTTCGAATACATGTACAGGTAGGTTACTTATACTAAAGGTCATTTTATGTAAAGAATCCTTATTTAACAGACCATTTTTTGTGAATCACAATCCCTTTTAAAAAAAATCAACGTTCCTAATGCAATACTTTCCTTAAACTTCTATTCATAATATAATGTATATGTATTGCAGAGACACCATTAATTAAGAAAACCATTAAAAATTTCAGAATGATTCACTGAAAAAAATATTTCTGAAAACATTTCATCAAAGCCTCTCTTTTCTTTAGACGCCCTTAGAGCAGTCTGGTAAAACTACCCCCTTCCAGAAACCCTCTCCCCAGGTGATATTTTTTCTCATTTGAATGAGTTGAATATCAACTCGATTTTTTCCAAACTTTTTTTCTGTCTGTGTTTTTGTCACTCGACCAGTGTGCTTCGTATAAGAGGATACAGCAGGAATGTTTTGGGTAGTAAATGATAAACTTCTGTGCTTTCTTTTAAAAATTATCACGAGCATATAAGCATCTTGGTCTCGTATTTTTGTATAATTGATAGTTCCTAAAGTAAAAAAATTAACTAATAACTAAAGTTGCTGATGTATTTCAAAGCTCTACGTTAAAAACGTGTCTTCTCTGAAAGTAGCTATAACTATTTATGTAATATTATCTGCACCAAATGGTGCATAGGGCACTGTATTAGTACACCAAGAGCACTAAATTTTAAACATTTGTTTCAAGAAGGCAAGATGAAACAGTCAAAGTATTTTTATGAGAATAATTATGCAATACCGAAATCAAATAAATGTTTCAGCCACTATGTGCATGGTAGCTTAATGCGCCATCCACTACCACCACGTGATCATAAAATTATTTTTAAAAATAATTGTTTTTTTACTTATTTTACAATTGACTTCCTAAAAATTCATATCTCATCTCCTGGGAAAATTCCAGAGAATATTTTGGCGGGTTAATTAGTCGTGTGCCAGAATTCACAATAAGGGTTGGGAGGTTCTATACTCAGAATACATTGTTCAAGGAAATACAACCGGGGCATATTTTTAAATTATCATTTTGCCAACCAAATTTACAAAACTTAATCCGCTTCTGTAAAACCGCTTTTTATAATAATATTAAGGTATTAAGATAAACTTATTCGAAAAATGAATTGTATTTTTTACTTGCTTTTATTATACTTGTCAGATTAACTAATATACATATATATGTATGTAATGTCCGACCCGTAGAATAGTGGTAGCGCATTTGGCTACCGTGCATAAGGTCGCGGGTTCGTTTCATGAAATATTTATTTACATGTGATTTTCATATTAATATTATTTTCATGTGTGATACCTTGGACAGGTACTGAGGCGTATGACTGATCATCTTACATTCATGTAATAAAATTATCAAGTGCCGTATGCACCATCGAGTGCGGATAAAGGAAAGCAGTAGTAGTACCTATATAATATGTTTAATAAAAATTGAAATACGCTTAGATTATTTCCGTACATACATGAGTTACTAGTACTTAAATTTTAAACTTTTTAATACATTTGAGTTAGTTTTTAAATAAAAATTTAAATGCAATCCTAATGGTTCCTTGTGATTGTTACCATTCTGTTATCATCACCATCCTAGTGTAGTGGTATAGTCGTTGAGCTACTATGCATAATGTCTTATGTTTGATTCCTGGAAGGAATTATATATTAGGATTTTAAAAATATTTTGATTTGATTTTTCGCATTCATTTTTCAAAAATGTTATATTGGATCTACTTCTACTTTCCATTATCCGCACCCAATGGTGCATAGGGCACTGTATTGGCACACAAGAAAATGCTGATCATCTTGTCTTCATGTAATACAATTATCAAGACTCTATTTTCTTGGCACCCTATGTACCATCTGACATGGATAAGGTAAATAAAGAAACAAAAGGGGTAAAAATATGTAACTTATAAATTTGTGTAAATAAATAATGAAGTGGTTTTAGGGGATCCCTGCTCCACTGATGTAAATCATTCATCATACATCAGCGCGCAAAATTTGAGGAGCGCGCTTTTGCGGTTAACTTAAAATTTCCTGAGCCGTTAAATTCAATATTTAAAGCGCCCTTGAGGTATATTTATACGAAAACGGCGTTATATAAATTATCCATAATAATAATAATATAGGATAAAATCGAAAGTCACAGTGAGAAAATGCATTTATATATTGCACTATGAATTTTAAACTGCTCTGACTCAAAAAAGTCAACTTTTGGGAAATCATAAAAATGCTATTTTAATTCGAAAACCGATCAAAAATTTAAAATCCCGACGTAAGAAATCCATGGAAATACGTTTGTCGTAACGTGGAATTCTCAGTTCATTTTTGACAAATTAGGACTTAGTGCAGTGTAGTATTCATGGTGCGATATGCATAATACGTAGTATAATATGCAAGGCTATATATGTGTGTAGTATCTTGATTCGTGAAAAGAGTTTTTAATTTCCATCTGTACATGTGTCTGTACTGTGGATAAGCTCATGATACTGAATTAGTTATGACTACAACACACACATGCACAAGTACCCACACTAACTAGTTGGTTTTGGTACCTACACACTATGGTCATGCCAGTGAAGGCGGGCCATAACACAAATAGTAGTTAGTCACAAATAGAAAAATACGGATTTATACCTAAAAGTTAGAATGTTCCAAGTTTTTTTTGCACGTACAGTAAAAACGTAATGCACAAAAATATTATTAATACAATATATATTAAAACCTACTTTTTATTTATAGATAGATATAGATATAGATTTTATAATATACCACTGCACCAGTATTCAGTTTATCTACGATATTTATTAATATGCCTATGTATCTAGATATTTAAGAAGCTCAAAATTGTACAACATTGTAATACGTTTGTATATAAATAAATAAAGATATAGATAGATATAGATATAGATAAAAATTGAAACTATAGCCCATCCGGCTACAATTTTTTCTTTTATGTGGATATCCTAAAACAAAAACTTCGATACGTGAAATATTGTTTAAAATGTGAATTTTCTGGTCAAAGTTAATACACTAAATGCTTGGAATATAAGTCTTGTAGAAATTTGTTTTCTTTTTCTTCATTTTTAAGAGAAACTCTTAGAAGGGAAGTCCAACATCCAATAAAAACGTGTTTTCACAGCGCAGATGTTAATTATGTCTTCTGCGTTCTGTCTATGAAAATGTTTCTGTGTAAATTCAAAAAGATTTAATTAAATTTACTTGCAGGTCGACATTAAATTCTTTTGCGAATTTATCCATTAAGAAAACACGAAATGCATGCATCGAATTCGTAAAATATCGAATAAAAATTTTAACTCAATAAAAAATCTCTTCCTACCATATTTTGAGCCCGCGACGCCATTTAAATTATATATCTATTCATTTTGTAGGATATAGCTACCTACTACTACTACTCTCCCTTATGATGCATAGGGCACTGCATTGGTACACCAAGTGCAGTGAATGTTGATAACACCCAGGCTTGAGAAAAAATTCTTTTGATTTTTTTTGTTCTCACCAGGAATTGAACCCTAACCTCGGTAACGTGAGTCCAGTATCTTTGCCAATACACAAAGAAAGCCACCAAATCATGTCAAATACATATCGAGTTCATTTTAAAAAATGACATTAAAAATATCAGGATTATGTATTACACGACGTTACGTCACTGCTACCCGATTGAATAATGCAGTAACAGTTTGTGTGGATGTCCCCATAGCTAACTTGTTTTCCTTCTCCCTGATAGAATAATAGATGTCGCTAATTCACTTCAATTTAAACACTCCCTCGTCTAGATTTAGAAAGAGAGCTTTCCTCTGCTTACCTGTACTTGCAGTATAAAATATCTCATGCTGTCTAGTTTACACCGAGCATTTGTTTTTTTAAACGAATGTGTACCTATTGAACTTTATTGTATAAGATGTTTATTTAAAGTTAAGCTGGTTTGCTTAATCCACTAATTTTTTTTGTTACGAATAATCGATTTCACTGCTTCCGCGGTATTTTCATAGTTTACTAGCTGCGATGAAGTCGAACTTTTAACAATTTATTACTTACAATTTGACATCTCAACAGAGACGAGAAACTTGGAAGGGAATATGGATATCTAGGCGTTTACAGGGCTTGTGACCTGTCATTGGCTGGGTTAAGTGGCCACTTGATGTACTACAACATTCCCCATTTCACCTAGTATTTGATATCCATATCTGCCAATATACAGTAAAATGGCGCGATGCTTCACATGTGAACTCTCTGTCATCCATTGAGAAAATTGCTAAGCATTTTAGCAGAAACCTTTATGATTGCAAGTGAGATTCTTACCGAATTATATCACTTACTAGGAAACGCCTGAAGGTGAATCTTCAATTTGTTATGCTTATAACTTTTACCAGCTAATTTTTATAAACAACATTTTGAGTGTGTCCAAATACTTGTAGACAAAAACTGGATTTATTACTTTCTTACATACTAGTGCAAGTCTAGTAATCTTTATGATATTCAGTTCAATGAGTCGTCATCATCATCATCACTCTATTCTACGTTCCCCATGTCGAGGATGTATGGATTTTGTGGATGGATGGATGTGGTGGATGGATTATGGATGTACGGATGATGTATGGATTTATCAAACTACCTCCAAACCAAGCTATTGGTCACCAGTTCCGACGTTAACTGCCGACGAATTGAGTACTGAGAAAAAAACTCTTACAATCATTTCCGATTGCCTTTGTACAAACGAATACGTTGTTTTTTCTCCGAAAGACTTAAAGTTAAAGATTAACCAATTGAATTTTTCTATTAACAACATTTTTGAGGATTCCATAGACAAATGTAGGGTTGACCCTTTTTTTTTTTTTTTTTATTTATTGAAATTAAAATCTGTTACAAAACATAATATACCTAAACATATTGTTGGTAATATACAAAAAATCAGACATAACGTTTCTACCTCTCTAATAAAGTGGATACTTGTGTTTAGAGAGGGAGTTCGTTTTACAATTTTTAATTTTTTATATGAGTAAGTTTCATCATAAATTTTTAAAATAAAATAAAATTAAATGAACAAAATGAAAAAAATATTCCTCTGTATGGAGTTTAGGCTGGGGTAGGTCTTATATGTTTTTTAAATTTAGTTTTGAAGATTTGATAATTTTTTATGGATTTTAAGTTTTCCGGAAGTTTATTAAAGTTTTTTTTACCCACGTACGTATAATGATTTAACGCTGCTGTTGTTTTACATCTGTGTAATATTAAATTATTAGGAAATCTAGAGTCACGTGAATTTTGCACTTCAGTTGTTTTTTCTTTAAAAGTTTGTAAGATAGAGGCTTTATTAAAAATTTCATCAATTGTTGGTGCCTTAAATTCTTTAAATATGGGCTTATTGATATCTTAACAGAAAACTACCACTATTACTACTTCAACTTTGCCTTATCCGCACCCAATAATACAAAGGACACTGCATTGGTACACGAAATGCTACATGAGAGCAAAAATGATCAGTCTTACGCTTCAGTGCCAGCCCTAGGTATCACATATGAAATATTTTGATGTGAAAATCACATTGAGAGTACAGAGCCAAAAAATAAATTTGTGTTCTTAATGATATTTTTGTGTCAGAAAAAAAAAAGAAAGTTGAAGTGGAGCGTGATTAAATACCTAACTTTAATCATCTTCGCATTATTATTTATTTATTATTTTCTTCTTCATCTTTCGCCACGTTCGCTCCTATGTAAGATATGTGGACATCACTAGATCCCTCCAGGAGACCATATATCAGCCAGCTCTCTTGCCTCATCCCACGTCAGGCCCGCATCCATCAGCTCCGCCGAGTTTATTATTTTACTAACAACAACAACAAACCATCACGCCATTTCACCATTGGGGTGGGCAGAGAGGATAGAACGCCATATCACTCTGTCCTGACATACTTCCTCAGCTTCCTCTACATTCATACATTTTCTCATGCACATTATTATTACGTTTTTTTCACATGTCCACTTTCAAGTACTTGTACTTGGTCATGCCATGTCTTTTTCGGTATTCTACATCCAGGCACACTTGCATTTAAACTTCTTTTAGCCGTTCTTTCATCACTCATTTGCTCCACATGACTAAACCATCGTAAAAGCCCTTTCTTAGTTTTGTCGATAATGCTTATCTCAGACTTGCATTTGCTCTAATTTTGACATTTGTACTCCTATTATACATAGTCTTACCACACATTTGCCTGAGAGATCGCATTTCAACGGCATTTAGTCTACTTCCATCCTTCTTTTTCCAACACCACCATACATAAGTGTTGGTACCAGAACTCCGTTGTGAACTGCCAATTATTTTATTGAGTCTTTATTTTTTAAAAAAAAAAATCATAATACATACTAACATACAATAGACCAAATAAACAACAATTTATGTCGTTTGTCATCGTTTGTTAATTAAATATATGTTTCTTATATTTTTATTACCTTATCTTTTGATATCGATACCCTTTGTTTCACGTCGCTATTATTTGATTGTATTTCAATCCTAGGGCTCACATTTTGTGAAATTTACGACGCCTTATTTTAAATTTATTTCTTGCTCGATGGGTTTTACTATCGAGAAGGGACCTCACTGCGGGTTAATTTATGTTCCAGCAAACATCAAAAACCGGCTTTTGCCATATTAACACATCAAAAACAACCCTTATTTATCTAAAGTACCTCGAAAACAAGGCTTCGTTAATACGGAACCCTTCGAAAGATAGGCGAAGGAATTATTTCTAAGGCTTCCTATTAAATATTACTAAAACCTGTTTCTATTAAATTTAGTACATGTATTTACCTATATTTAAAGTTTTGTACACAGAACTATGTATGTCAATTTATGTACAGTAATATTTCAAGACAATGTACATTGTACATTCTTTTACGAAGCAAACTTCTATGGAGGGCAAGAATGAAAAAAAAAAGTACCTTTTTTTTTATGTTGTGTTACCTCAATTATGATTAATAATTTTAAAAGTCAGATTGATTTTTTTTGATTTTATTGATTGTTATAACCAAAAACATCATAGTAAAATTTTACATGAAAAAAGTTTTTTTTTTTTGTAAAAAAACTCGGTTGTCTGTAAAGACAGTTTATGGACGATAATTTTACGTAATAACGTCATAAAAAAACATTGATGAAAAATAGCATACTTTTATGAATTGAATTGAATTATTATTACTGAATCATCCTTATTTTGCATAATACAAAAGCAGGAGTTAATTGAAAATTACTATTTTTTCCATAAATTATCATTTTTTTGCACTCGTTAATTTCACTTTCACTGTGTTGCTTGTGTGCTGCTGCTATCTCCCTTCTACCCGGACGCATCGGCCGATGGTGTGGAAGAGAGATAGATGCGTCACAAACCGAACGCTTAGGCCGATCGTGCCTCTCTATCGCTTGTTCCGCGCTCTCGCTTGCACACTCGGCTCAGACGGAACGTGACAATGAATCATGCTTTTTCGTGTGTGCAGCCGGCGTTCATCGATTTATTAGACGTTATCACGTCAAAAAAATTGGCTGTCTGTGCAGTGTAGTGAACAACATTATTTTCTGGTACGTCTTTTGGGTTCGATTCCAAGTAACTATCAAGAGGGAATTATTAAAAGACACGGCATTTTTGTGCAGTGCCCTATGCACCATTAGATATTTATGGGGTAAAAGTAAGTATCAATAGTTTTTTTGTGCATTAAATGATACAGTTCTACTATGTAGGTGGTAAACATTTTGTATGTAACTACGTATTACTGTGTTAAATTGTTTAAAAATATATTCAAGGCATATGTCTTTTTTTAGATAAAATTAACTAACTAACTAACTAACTTACCATCACGCCATTTCCCGAAGGGTTAGGCAGAGAGGATAGAACGCCACACCACTCTGTCTTGGCATACTTCTCTTGCTTCCTCCACATTCATACATCTTCTCACGCACGCACGTCGATTATTCCGACTTCTTACATGCCCACTTTCAAGCACTTGTTTTACTTGATCGTGCCATGTCTTTTTCAGCCTTCCTTGACTTCTGCATCCAGGGACAGTCGCATCATATATTTTAAATAAAATTATAAAATAAAATTGGTGAAAAGTTGATAAATGTGAATTTGCGTACATGAAACGGAGATTTATAACATTTTTATTATGTAATATCTTTTGTCACCTTTTTCTTAGTAAGTAACTTATAACTGACGAAGCATTTACGATTCACAAATGAACACCGATAAATCTAACCACTGTCATCTCAGATCTAGACTGTGATTTACTTTATTCATTAACTACGTATCTAAAGACATTACAATCTCAGGTATTTTATTTGCTCTAAGTAGAATAATATATGGCCAATTATATAAAAGGATATCTTCATAAATAAGGTGTTGCATTAAGTTAGATTACTGAAATGGACTTGGCTGAGACTTTGCAGCTGGTGTATTTAAGATTTTAATCAAATCCTTCAACACCATTGATTTATTGGTATTTGAAGAAGTAGCTGTAGATCGAACCAGTCTCACACACCATATAGTGTAATCATACCCATATGCGAAAATGTATGTACGTTAAACGTTTTCTATGTATTTTATAACATAAGAACAAAGTTTTTTTAAATTTAAATTCACGGTGGCGGAGATTGAGTGACCACATTTGTAATGGGCGCCACAATTTGAGTTTACAAGGTAAAGAGGTGCAATCTCTCAGGCGAATGTTTGGTAAAACTATGTATGATAGGTGCACTAATGTTGAAAAGCAAGGCTGAGATAAGCATTATCGACAAAATTAAGAAAGGTCTTTTACGTTGGTTCGGTCATGTAGAGCGAATGGGTGATGAAAGAACGGCTAAAAAAATATATGATGCGACTGTGCCTGGATGTAGAACTCGAGGAAGGCCGAGAAAGACATGGCATTATCAAGTAAAACAAGTGCTTGAAAGTGGGCATGTAAGAAGTCGGAATAATCGACGTGCGTGCATGAGAAGATGTATGCATGTGGAGGAAGCAAGAGAAGTATGCCAGGACAGAGTGGTGTGGCGTTCTATCCTCTCTGCCTACCCCTTCTGGAAAATGGCGTGATGGTTAGTTAGTTAGTTAGTTAGTTGGGTAAAGAGGTGAAAAATATAACAAATTGTTGCAAATTTTTGGATGTTCATGTAATTATTTTTAATTAAATGTGAAACAAAATGGCCAAAAGATGGCGTCCTTACACGAAGATGCATTTTTGGAGGCGTTGGCTGAAGTTACTCATCACTTTCTCTAACATTTCTCTAGGAATTTATGCGATCTTACGTTTAATTGCATCCCTTAAATCGGAAAAGGTTTATTCTTTGTTGACATAAACCTTTGACTTCAAATAACTCCGTAAAAAGAAACCGCATGGAGGTCGGGCGAGCGTGGTGGCCGTTTTCCCTGTCTTATTATGACTTGTTATTTGAAGGTAAAGGTTTATGTCAACAGGCCACGAACCTTCTCTATTTTAAGGATGCAATTAAACCTGAGATTGCATAAATTCGAGGGAAAATGTTAGGTGATAAGTAACTTTAGCGAGCGCCTATAAAAATGCATCACCGTGCATGTCTTCATATTTACCAGAATAATTATTATTTACACGTTTTTATGGTCTTCAAAATACCCACCTACCCAAATACGTTAATAGGCTATACACAGGGTGTAACAAAACTCGATGTACAAGCGAGAAACCAATGAATCTACATAATATTTGAGTCGATTTTGTAGAGTAAAATTTTTTGATTTGACCCTTAGTTTTTGAGAAAATTTAGTACGAAGTTGATTTTTTTTTTGCAACTGTTATCATTAGTCAAATTAATACTATCCGTAAAGAAATAAAAATTAAAAAACGTGTTTTAATAAGAATTTGAGCAATTTTACGGGTTAAATTTTATCTGCCATACTTATGAAAACTTAAATGAGAAAAAAATAAAAAAAATTTCAAATTCACATTAAAAAGTCATATTACACATTCATCTCCAAATACGATGTAGACTCACCAGTTTTCGGGTTGTACTACGAGTTTTGTTACACCCTGTATAAAGAAAAGTTATTAAGTACAAGAACCTTCGTGTATCTTTTAAAAAGTGTAAGAGCATGCAATTTGTTTAAGGACTTTATTAATGTATTAAAAATTATATGTAATTTGGAAGCAGAAAAACATTAGTGAGTGGTGCCTAACTAAAACGGTATAACCGCCAGAAAAGTTTTTAAGAAAGACTGTAAATTATTTGACAAATAATATTAATTGTTATTTTTCAGGTGGTGTGGCGTTCTATCCTTTCTGCCTACCCCTTCAGGGAAATGGTGTGATGGTTAGTTAGTTAGTTGGTTAAAATGTTTATTGATTATTTTGTTTTGTATGTTTTAGTATAAATATTTAATTTAGTAAGCTTCATGGTCGCAATACACGTAATTCAAAAAACCTCCACATTCCAAAATTTCGATCCACAAAATTCGGTAAAAAATCCCTAATGAACATTTCTCGATCCCAATATAATAATCTACCCCATGAAATAAAAATAAATAAAGCAATACATAGTAGATCTTACTCTTAAAGATCTGTATTTAGATATGTTTTTCAATGATAGATATGATGTTTAGGATTAAGATTGAATGTGTTAATTTTGAATCGTCTTTCTTATTCGTCTTTTTGATTGTGCAATATGTAATTAAAAATGTGAATACTACCGGTCCCGAAATGAGTTTTTATAACTCCTGGGAACATAATACATGTATGTTTTATAAGATTTTTTAAAGAAATAAAATAAAAAAAATTAAAAAAAATCATTCATTGACCAATAAATAAAATCTTGTTTAATTGATTTTAAAATAAGACTATAGCATTAGAAGTACCACTTCTTTGTTGGTAGTACAAGACTAATTTACGACAATGTTTACATAATGATAAAATATGAACATAGAATAACAAAAATACGTACCTAAAACCTAATGAAAATTTCACTCTAAAAACTATTATATGATATTTTTATCATTAGTTATTATTGCAAGAAAGATTAGCACATAAAATAGGTGTGTCACTTTTTTTTCTTTCTGTTATCTGCGACACATGGTGCATAGGGTACGATTTCAAAGTTCTGGGTGGGTATTTTGATTATTTTATTTCATGTTGATAAGATGTATTTTGAAAATAGAAAAGATAGTGAGATGTAGAATTAAAAAATAAATAAAAAGCGTGTTCTGCCACTTACAACGTTTTAGTTTGTCATCCCGCAATTGTTTCGGGTACTAAAATGGCGAAAGGACACGTTAAAGTACAATAAATTACAGGCAATCAGCAAACTAGTGGTTCAGGACACGTCATCAACCTTTGCATATTGTAAATTAATCAAGTAAACAATGAAAAAACCTCACAATAGCATGCTTTTTGTACAGTTGAAATGTCTAGACTTTCCGAACAAATAAATTACCGTTGATTAGACATTGATAAATAATTTTTGCTCACCAAGTAACCTTATTATGATGAAAGGAACGAATATTTTGTGAAAGAAATTTGACAAGCCATTTTTCATGGCCTTTTTTTTCACTTTCTGTATGAAATATGTAAAAAGCTATGAAAAATTCATGGTTTAAAAAATATTTCCTTCAAACGTGTTAAATACGGTGAAAAGCAAAACCTTACAACGTTAAATTATAAAGCTTTTGTTTTTTTTAATATTTCTAATGTTTAAATGCTATAATTTACCATTTTTATACCCGATGACAAACGGCAATAAAGAACACTTCAAAAAAAAAAAAAAGTTAATAGAAGCTAGACAGGATGTGAGGTTACTTTTAGTTCTAGTAGAGGTTTTTACTATATTGAGTATGTAAACTTGTGGACGCTTATCAATATGTTGATACATTTATATAAATATTTTCATCTACATCTACTATACGTAAATAGCAGTGGCGTGTCGTCCATACATGCGGTTAATGCTCCGCATGCCTATTTACTAGATAGGTACATAGTTTTTTTATTAATATTATGTATCTAACCTAAATAGTCCACCGTGTGGTGTAGCGGTAGTGCGTTGTGCTGCCATGCACGAGGTCACAGGCTCGTATGGATTTATCTCACATAGAGAACACAGGGGTTTTAAATCTCATTAACCTCCCTAAAATAATTGAGTAGATTGTTAAAAAAAATACATTAGTATTTTTTGGAAACCATATTTTAAATTGGTTAAAATTGGTAAAACGGACTGTGTTTTAATCCGTTATGTAAATATAAACATTGAAACAAGTGGGTTGTGTTTTAAAATAGGAATCACGTCGTGTGTTGGCGGAGCAGAGGTGATATTAGATTTAGCGATCACTACTCAGAGTCTGCAACGCTATCTATAGTCTAACTGAGATTCAATTTTTAATGTATATGTATGTTTATTTATCACAACTACAGGTACACCTTCAATTATATTTTTTCCGTATGTAGTTACTTTGAAAACGCATAAGCCATCGGATAAAAAAATTGCAATGATTTACGGCTCATGTAATCATACATGGCTCGCGCTGTTGTATCGCATTATGTACCTACATATATAATAAATATCTCAATTTACAATGTTCTCGCTTGACTTATGATGTCAGAGCACCTGCGTTGTGAATACAGAGTACTTAAATAGGGCTGTGTTCCTAATATCGACACATAAAAAAATAATAAAACACCTGAAGAAAATTATGGACACCCACGTAACTTTGGACGTTTCGTTTTAGTTAGGCACTTGTTTCAAGTTGAGCCAATATTACATACATGATTTTTTTTAAAGTCGTTTACAAAAATATAGAGAGCGTTAGCATGGATTGAATATGGAACGCGATTATGATGAAGGGAAAACTCTAATGCCCGCTGTATACGGGACAGTTTCTTGTTCAGAAAACTACACAGTTTCTTGTTCAGAAAAACTGCAGTCTGTCAAACTTCTGTCAAAAGACACGCTAAAAATGTGTATTTTTGAAACGCGATTGTAAGTTATTATCGTATGTTTGCTCTCAGGAAATTGTATATTTAGCTAATAATGTAAATATGTTATTGGTTTTTTACATACAATAAACCAATGTCTACTTAAAACGTTTACATAAAAAAACATTAACTGTCATGTCAGCTTAAAATCTGACATAAGCACGCAGTTTTTTAAAACAGTTTTCGTTGTATACGGGACCGTTTTCAGACTGCATAGAAAACCGCGCAGAAAACTGTCCCGTATATAGCGCGGGCTTAGGGGACAGGATTAAAAAACGCCCTTTTTTCGAGCAACTTCCGAAGTCCAGGATGTTTGTCAGGTGGGAAGAGAAAGAAGAAGAAACTGGAATGCACACGTCGAGAGAATGGACGATAGTACAATTGCCAAATCCGTGATGTATCTCTGCCCGCAGACTTGCTGGACGACCGGCAAAAAGATGGAGGGACCCCTAGGTCTATTTTAAGAAAAAGAAGAAGAAGAAGATTACGATGATTCATCAACAATCTTAGAACTATATAGTAGGTAATATTACATATTTAAAAAAACTGGGCTTTTTTAATTGAACCAATTATTAACGACACTGATAACACGTTACTTTATTATATTTATAAGCAATTTACCGATTTTTTATAGTTTGTTATAGATAAAACTACCGGTATTTAGACCAAAAGTATTAATATGCTTTAAATATTTTTTTAATTTTATTTTTAATAAAAAATAAATCTATGCAATCTTTTGATATTTGCACATATTTCAATTTGTAAATACTATTTTCAATAAAGCCTTAGCGGCTTGTGCTTGAAAATAGGAATCGAGTCGTGTCGAAGTGGGGATTCGAACTGACGATCTCTGGACTTAGAGACCGCGACGCTACCACTGGGCCACCACCCGTACATGGACCGCACACTTTAATTTAAATTTTAAAAATGACGGTTATGGGGTTCATTTTCTAACATTATGGAACACAATATCAACCGAGCAGTACTATCCATCCGGGCATAATTATTTAGCATTGACACACTCAAGGTTGGCCCGCGTCCCATAGATGGCAGCTGGTAACCAGTTTTCTCCATATTGGGAACATCACGTGTGTTTTTTTACAGCAATGTCAAAGTGAAACACGTCAGACACTTTGGCAGCAGAAGTATAATAATATCTTAAAATAATTACCCATTTTAATAAATAGCAAATCATCTCAAATGGCAAAAGAGGATTATTTTAACATATTTTACTATCTCATCATTGCTTGTAAATCTAAGTCTTTTATTTATTCGATTACTACTACTACTACTACCAATTTGCCTTATCTGCACCCAATGGTGCATAGGGTACTGCATCGGTACACCAAGTGCAGTGTATATTGATGACTTTATTAGGTACATTCGTGTTTAGGATTCAAGCCAGTACTTACTCATTGGGAGTGAGTACTGGCATATTTGGGTTTTTTTTATTGTTCCAAAAGTTTGTTGGCGGGTTACCTACTCGTTCTAATATAACGAGTTGCAGTAGGTAACCCGGCGTCTGTTTTTCATACTAGCCGTGGAGCACAGGGCTTCCAAGCCAGGAAACAAACTTTTTGGTACAGTTAGTATTAGTCACACACAGTAGATGGCAGTACAGTACAGTATATATCACGTGGTACACAGTCAGTACTCTATGCTTTTTTGTTTATGGTCTAATCAAAGGAATCCCGTATTTAATGTATTCTATGTTGTGCGTATTACGCGTTTGAAATTTTCATCCGACTGCAAAAAACAAAGGTAGAAATGTATACAATTGTTTGGATACATTACTGATTTTACTTTTCCTATCTTTATTGAGTCTTGTGGTATTGATTTCGTGATCGATTGACGGGCTGGCAGTTATTAAAACGTTCGGTGCTCAAAGTGGTTGCAATTTCTTTCAAAGTGGTCAATAAAGACAATCCATTTGCGATAACAATGACAAAATAACAATTCTGTTAATATTTGCTACGATATAATAAGTGGGGGGTTGTTCAGTTTTGGATTTCAGTGAAGTTAAAACGCAATTTTCGTGTGTAGTATGTATAGTAGGTTAGTTTGTGACATTTACAAAGATCCATCATTTGTGTATCCATATTATTTTTAAATGACATTAGACTTAATATTATATATACAATCAATTCATTAGAGCATGACAATTGTTATTTTACAAATATTTTATATTGCAGACATCTATTTTGTTTTTTTTACAATACAAATAAAGTACAGTACAATTTTACTATTCTTTTCAATCAATAAATTTGCCTTAATCCTTTCTCTCATGTAAAATGTTTCATACAGTGGTTGAAAGATAAGATACAACTTGTATCTTATTTTACGACCATTTTATGAAATATTTTACATGAGAAAATATGGAATATCGAAAATATATATATTTGAAATTCCCGCCGTCAATTTTTCGCTATAGTAAAACTCTCACACAAGAGATGGCGCTCGGAAATTTTATTAAATGTGGTTCAAATTTGATCAACTTGTTTGTATGGCAGCTTGCGTTCTTTAATTAGTGTATTCTATGGTGGAGCAGTGAAAAGGCCCTGTCTGCTCTATAGAGGCGACGTCCTAGCCAAGCCGACCATTTTGCGTTGATCCAGTTGTAACATTTTTTGCTCTTTAAAATAAAATCATTTATCTAACCAAGTCAAAAGTTTATTTCAACAATATCCTGAGAGGTGCTTACAGTCCTGCCTCGCTCCAGAGTCATCGAAGTCTCAACAATTCGATTATCCTTATGTTTATTAAATTATTATTTTATAAAATAGCAGCAGGATATAGTATTGTTCTTGTCACTTCACTGGCCTAGGGCACGCGCTGGAGTGTGGAATATTAATATGAAACACTTCATCAGTCGAGCAGAATTATTTAATATATTTTTTAATGATTCACAGCGGCTTTTAAAAAATAGTTGTTTGAAAACAAGCGCGTACGGCTCTTCGCCTTTTTTATTTTCTTTTTGTGACTAATTCGTCTGCAGTTTACGTCAGAAAAACAGGTAGTGGACCTGGCTTGGGAATTGGCGGCCGATCGCTTAGCATGAAAGCAATTTGTGGAATTCCTATACTATATACTATATAGGTAACAGATATAGGATAATGATGATCATGAGATTATCAATTGAGAGGTGACACCTTCTTTTAAAGAAGATTCTTCTATCGCCCTCTATCCTCGCAGGTGTCTTAAAATACTTACCTTTATGCTCAAGTCTTGTTTTCATAAAATTGTAAAATATGCAATATCAAAATCAATTATTTTTTTTTTTTATATATAACTCATTATGATCGATCCCGGAACTTTGATTTTGGCGTCTCTAGTCACTTCACCACAGGGGTAGCCAAATTCATTTAAATAACAATCTGATTTATAATAGATACAGTTAAAAAACATGTATATTTTTTACCAAGCTATTTTCAAAACACTTCCTGATGTTCAAAAATATTAGAAAAATATGCCTATTGATATGTTTGAAAGAATTTAAATAAATTGACTATCGAATCATTAATAGAGATATTTTGTATGTATGTTCTTTGTACACACAGTAGTACATAAATATTATTATCCACTACTTGTTACAATAATTAATCATTTCAACGACATTTGAATATTGAGAATACGAGACGTGTAAAAAATTAATCAGCATTAATGACAAGGTAGTCTATATTTGGAGTATCAAACTTGTGATAAATCGATTTGAAATTCAAAGGAACATTAAGTTTAAGTGTACCTTTTACTAACAAGTTAGTGTATGTTTTTCACGCTTCGTGACTTAAATAAACCATAAAAAGCGCACTTTTTATACTTGAATTTGTTATTTGAGTTTTAATAACATTTAGAGGCATTTTGTCATTAATCAAAAACGTTGAACAATTTCTGACTAATGTTATTTCACATTACTTGAATTGTTATTTTAAATTTTAAACTATTAATAACATACAGGCAGTTTAATTGTAAAAAAATATTTTAAAACCAAATTTTGACGAAAGGCTCATTCGTATATTGAAAAAAATTAAATAACCCAATTAAAACAGTATACCTACTAAAAAAAAGCTTACAAAGCTCAAATTAATTTTTATTTCATTATTTCCACCGTCGTACTAAGCGGTGCTTAATGGTGTCTGGGCCCGTAGCACAGACACATCTTTTCAAATTACAGTATGCGATATCGCTAACTTTATTCGGTACTTTGCGACAGAATTCGTATGGCGAAAGTAATGAATGAAGTTCGCAATATCGCAGATCCGGAACTTCAAAAGCTGTGTGTGTACTAGCCTACCTGCATTGACATGCCGAATTAAGTGAATCCTGATAATTTACTACATTAGGGCAAGATGATCAATCTTACGCTTCAGTTCGGGGTATCAGATAAGAAACATGAAACCGTATTTTAAACAAATATCTGCTTATTTCATTTTGACTCAAATTGAATCGAGCTCGGGCTAATTGCATGGTTATCCAACGTCTTTATATCACACTTTGAGGCGAGAAAATGGATAAAGTTTTATCTATAGATATTAAATAAATAAATTAAGGAGTTCACGATTGGCTCCATTTCTTTATTACAGTTTATTACATAGATGAAACTCGTTGAGAGAAGATCTCGTGGGGGGACGGGTAAATATGAAATGTATATTTCATTTGTGATACCTTGGACTTGCATTGAAGCGTAAGACTAATCATATTGCCTTCATGTAACAAAAAATGAAGGTTAATTGGGTGCGCATAAGGGAGAGTAGTAGTAGTAAAATTACAACATTTTCTTGAAAACAACACACGAGTTTCATTACTCGTTTTATTGAAAAATGTTCTTTGAGAAAGAAGGATAAATAATTTGAGTTCCACGGAAAGAATTTCGCATCAGGTGAAGAATCCTCCTTTGATGTAACAAGCAATATTGTTAGCTAAGTATTTCTGTAAGACCGATACATCCATCTTTATTTTTTTAGGTTCAGAATTTTATACGAAGCTTAGAGCTACATTTTATTTAGAAAAAGTATTATTTTTTATTCAATGCACTGCCCTATGCACCATTGGAAGCAGATAAGGGAGAGTAAAAGTTGTAGTAAATAATATGTTTGGTCAGTGAATATTACGTTGGACTATTTTTTATCAGGTCATTGCATTGCTTTGATTCTAGAAAAAATGATATATTTGCCAGTAAAAAATACGTATTTATAGTTATAGACACAGAAATTAGGCTTGCCTTTTTTACAAGGCATCGGGTTCTCGCGGTCCTGGACGTCCACTGTTGCCAACCTGTCGGCAGTTTACGTAAGAGCTGGGGGACGTGGACCTGACTTGGGAGGATGCACGGGAACTTGCGGCCGATCGCTTGGCTTGGAGGCAGTTTGTGGGATCCGTATGCTCCACATAGGGAGCGAATGTGGTATGATAATGATAATGACGATAAAATTAGGCAACCAGTTATTTAAAAAAAAATTGTATAAAGTTCACAATATACAAAGATATAGGAGCAATAATCAAGTACAGTACCTAATTTATTATGTTAACTGTTTAATGATTTTTTTTCTTTCAAGAAATTAAAATAAAATAAATACATCAACCTTTCTCACTAATAAAGTTAGCAAAATATTCTTGAGACGTGCATCAGAAAAAAGTTAAAATATTACTTTTTTCGTAATTTAATTACATAAACACGGTTACACCAACAGAGAGAATAAAACGCCACACGTCTCTGTCCTGGCAGAGTTTCCTTGCTTCCTCCACATTCATACAATCTGAATAAAAAAACACCTACAATTTGACATCTCAACAGAGACGAGAAACTTGGAAGGGAATATGGATATCTAGGCGTTTACAGGGCTTATGACCTGTCATTGGCTGGGTTAAGTGACATTCCACACAAAAACAAACATTCCCCATTTCACCTTGTATTTGATATTCATATCTGCCAATATACAGTAAAATGGCGCGATGCTTCACATGTAAACTCTCTGTCATCCATTGAGAAAATTGCTTAGCATTTTAGCAGAAACCTTTATGATTGCAAGTGAGATTCTTACCGAATTATATCACCTACTAGGAAACGCCTGAAGATGAATCTTCAATTTGTTATGCTTATAACTTTTACCAGCTAATTTTTACAAACAACATTTTGGACACACTGAAAATGTTGTTTTTAAAAAAACACCTATTTTAACGATTCCTATTTTGACGACAACCTAAAAAGGAGAAAATTTTTAATTCGAATTTGAAATAATTTGTAATCGCGGTACGGCAGCGAGCTCCAAATATTTTTTCAAACTTCCAATGAAAAACTTGGCCAAGAGCTCGGGTATCTATCTCTATTATTTGATCAAAGAAAAAAACATAATTTAGACGACGAATGCCTGGCAATCCATTGTTTCAATCAAGATATTTTAGTGAAGAAGATCATCAGAGGTCAATGCAAAGTCGTTATTTTTCGGAAATTCCTTATCTCTCCCCTCTCCTAGTTTAGAAAAAGTCGAGCGGAGATAATTTATACTACCCAAAAGTCAAAACAAGGTGAGACACGTGTCATGAAAATTTACTCAAGTGTTTAAATTAAGAATTCATCTCAAACGTATCATGAAATAAACGAAATATAAGATTTTTTCATCGACTTAAGTCAAGTTAGTATGTGGTCCTACCATTTTAGTTTGAGAGATAAATTTAATTGCCGAAAGATGAATTTAATTGCCTGTATAATTATTTGTGACAAATAGCTAATCTAATGTTAAAACATATACCTACCTAATAATGTATTGAATCACTTACGTAATAACAATAATTACGTACAGTAGTCGCCATGAACAATTAATGTTACTATAACTACTATTACTTTCCCTTATCTGCGCCCGACGGTGCATAGGGTACTGCATAAGTACACCTAGTGATTTTTACTATTAATTTGTTATTACTCATGCACGGTAGTCAAATGCGCTACCACTGTGCTACTCGGCGGACATATTTTATTATTTGTTATTTGAAAGCAAAAAGATCAGTCTTATACTAATTAATTGTACATGAATTAATTTAGAAAAAATAAATCAAATCATGGAACGGATATTGTGTAGATTAGTCATACTATATTACTTATAATGTAATATTATAATACCTATTTTAAAGGAGTATTATAATACCCATTTTAAAAGAGTATTACAATACACATTTTATTGCCCCCAGTTTAATTATTTTTTTTTAACTGACAATAAAATGGCATTGTCAGATTTTCCAAATTTTTCATCTTTTAAAAAATTACCCTAAAGTTGGATACATAGTGTAAAGGTAGAATCATTCTTACTTTAAAGACTAACTATAACATAATTTACGTCAGTTTTTTATTTATTATTTTATTTTATTTTCTTATTTTATATATTATAATTTATTTCCCCTTCTTTTTCCGGTATAAAGATACCAATATCTTGTGTTCATTCTTTTCTAACTATCTTGTTTATATTATCTGTTATTTTTCCATTTCTTTTTTTTAACTTTATCTTTCTTTTTTGCCACGTGCACACTGTATGACTTTCACAGTATACCCACAAACAGGCTATGCCTTGGTGGGATTTTTGTTTTATATATATTTTTTTTTTTTGTAAATACTTATATGTGTTTTAATGTAAACAAAAATTTTCTTTTGAAATAAAAAAAAAAAAAAAAAGAGTATTATAATACCCATTTTGTCAGTACTGTTCCCGGCATCCTGGACGTCCACTGCTAGGAATAAAAACATTACCTTTTGATTTCTATGCAAACTGAACTGTTTGTTCTTCTCCCGCTTCTAGATTTATCCCAACGAACCCTACCTTTAAAAAATCATTCACGTTTGGACCCTATGAAGCATTTTTATGTGTAAATGTCTCAAGCTAACTCATGAAGTTCTGAAGACAGATATTGTTTCCATTGTTCAAGAAAGGGGGTTATTATTATATTTCCATCCCATGAACCAGCCTAATTGTCCCCATTAACAGTCATTGGAGCGTGAATAATACTTATTTTTTTTATTTTTTGTTGGTCCACTTTAATAACACACCTTTCGGAGCGTTGGGGCCTAAAATAAAATTAATATACATTATTACGGTACAAACTCTACATAAAGAAAAATAAAATAAATACCTACCTGAGTAAAATTGATTAAATCCGCCTTGTGGTGAAGTGGTAAGCGTGTTAGACTATGCATGCATGGGTCAATATGTAATACTTATTTGAATGTATTTTTCCACATAGAATTATTTCATAATACGTTTTCATATTTCGGAATGGGTTTGAAGACCAAGACTGATCATTTTGCCTTCATGAACAAAATATCTGTATTCTCGAATGCAGTACCAAAATATTCACCTTTTTTTTTCTTCTTTAGTATTAATATAAAACATACATGTGTCATATTCCCAGGAGTTAGAAAAACTCATTTTGGGACCGGTATTATGTACATTTTTAATTACATATTGCACAATCAAACACGAATAAGAAAGACGATACAAAATTAACACATTCAATCTTAATCCTATACATCATAACTATCATTCAAAAACATATTTAAATACAAATCTTTACACTAATTTACTTTTCTTTTTTTTTTTTATCTATTTTTTTCATTAATTGATTTATTTTATATAAATATGCTGTATCAAAGATGATGCGATTTTTTTTTTTTTTGTATTAATACAATTACGTACGGATAAGAGAAAGTAGTAGTAGTAGACCGCACTTGGTTTACCAATGCAGCGCCCTATGCTCCATACCATGCTGATAAGGGAACGTAGAGTTAGTAGTTGTAACTATTTTCATTCATACAGGTCATCGACTCCGTCATTAATGACCTATTCGATGACCCGATGAAATCCAATGTAAGCTTCTTTTCATCACGGGCCGTCTCATTCACCCAAATCAGCCGGTAATTTGCAGTACATCAGCGGGCATTCGTACAAACTCGATGATTGATCATGAAACGTACGAAATTAAACGGAAACCATAACATTGTTAAGGAAAACCACAAAACGACCTTCGGCGATGTGCTTGAACCTAACCGAGATGTGAACGTGCCACCCATCATATCGACGGCTTGGAAATGAAAAAGAACATCTCCAAATATTCTGGAAATATACAAACCAATTATATAACCTATTTCCACAAGTAGAAATCAAAGATGATGGAAGCGAATGAATAGACCTAAGAACATTTTCCTTACAATGCCATGTCCTTGCGGCAACCGTCGTGACAATGCTGATATTAGAGTAATCTCATTGGTTGAGTATCTTCGCAAAGGCTGTCAAAAGTACCATATGCTTAGCTGCATCCCCGTATAATGAGGAAATCCACTGCCACCCGGAATTGAATTTTAAAAATGCTTTCGTGTAGACGCGAATATTTAAAAATTTTGAAGTCGGATTAAATATCTCAAAAATAAATAAAAAATGTTGAAAATAGCATTAATTTCAAAATCTTAAACAATGACGTCACTCCTTGTATCTAAGTGTAGTGTTTTCCGTTTCCGTTTTTAAAGATGGCCGCCATTCACTCTCCCTAGAACAGCTGTTGACAGTTTAAGTGACAGTTGGCTGGAGAAATCGTTTGCATAGATTTTTGATAGTTTTGTTATTGGCTGGAGAAATATGTTAGCCGTGCCATGCCGTTAGCCACCCGTTTTATGACGTCACTCCTGCAAAAATGACGCACTTGGTACATAGTAGTATTTGGCGCGGTATTTGAAATGTGCTACTTTAAAAAATCGTATCTTCATCAATTACTTATAAAAAAATATTAATATTTTTTTTTTGCTTAGTTAAATAGTACGTTTATAGAAAAAAAATACTTTAGAAAACAGTGGATTCCCTAATTATAATAGTTTTCTAATCTTTTTTGATAAAAATATTGATTTTCTTGAGCAAAATATTCCTTCGCCTATTTTTATATTTTTATTACACAACATCTTAATTCTTTGACAAGCTACGTGGCCATTGACGTGACCAAAAATAATTCCAATTGTTGATTGTTTGTAAATAAGAGCTTTTCATAATTTACTATTGCACCCTTGAGGTATATTTATAAGAAAACGGCGCTATATAAATTATCCATAATAATAATAATAATTTTAAATTTATCACTTGATTTAGGTAATAATAGTCTCTAAGCAATCACAGGACGTTACTTTAACCGATTTTAGTGGCTATATAACCCAGCCAATGGTTAATAAAAGATACTCCCTTTCAATTTTCTCGTTTCTGTTTAGATGTCCATTTTAATTTTAAAGAAGCCAGTCATGTGTTGTTTTCCAGAGCTGTAGTCTACGGGATTTCTACACTTTAAAAATTTCCAAAATAAATATTTATTTTTCCGAACTTTTGATTACAATTTTTTCATTGTTTTAATACATGTAGTTACAATGTTTCAGTTTTTAGTCGTTGATTTAATAGACTGGTTCTTCATACCCATCTTAACCGATTATTATTCAAATGCGAAAAAAATGATCAGGATTGTGGGTGATTTTAGTAAGTAACAATGGTGCTGGTAAAAAAATCCTGTTTCTTGAGTTCTCAAATATTATAATGATAGGCGGAGCTGCATTAAATAATTTGAATTTTCAGTAATAAAAACTCAAAAGCTATTATTTTTTACAAAAAATGTTTTTCATTCCTATTGCATATCCACGTATCTACTTAATATACTTTATTTTTGAGACTTAGAGCTACTCAAACAAAAAGACAAAAAAGGCTGAATAGATTTAAGGCTTCAGAATACATGCTCTGAAAGCTACTGTATGTTTTTCCTAGGAAGAAAAAAAATTTGGGAATCGCCGTGAGACCATATTCAGTTTAGACGTAAAATGCTATTTCAATAGGGCAACCATTGCATTGTCAAGAAACTGGAATATCAATGTGTAATGTGAGTGTGTGTATAGTTGTATAGTGTACAGTACATTGCTAATTTTTATTTTTTATGTTTTTATTTATTTATTACATTTCACATTTTATATAATCACAATAATGGGATGGCGACTCAATCAGTAGAAACCCATGCCAATGATCTGGCCCCGACTCACTAGATAATCCGTGTCGAGTCAGGGCATTGTAGTATTATACATAACACTTTTGTAGTAGTAAAACATTATTGAATATTTACATAATTAGTATAATAGAACCAAGTTTGTATTTCACAAATTTAGAATTTACAAAACAATATTTTTGCATACCAAATTTTAAATAGCTACACAGCTATATTTTTGCAGGCATTTTCAATATATAAAATAAATGTTATTTAACAAATCGTGATTTTAAACAAAAATCCAGTTTGCTAATTATTTTAATTTTTAAGTAAAATTACCAATTTAACAGTGATAAAATTATCTTGTAAATTTGTATATACTTTGTTCTAGACCCATTTGACATGTTTTTTCACATGCCAAATTTTTCAAAAAAATTTCTCGCGTCGAATGCTCTGATTGGTCGGGCATCCACCAACTTCCAATAAAAGCTGTTTTCACCACAAAGTTTGTATCCGAATCCCTTCATACGTATACACTGTGTTTTCACGCTGACACCACGAAACTTCGGTAGGTCACATGGCAATCTGAGAAAAAAACTAAAATAAAGTTTTTTAAGCGAAGCAATTCTTATTTCTAATTTGAAAAGTACTAATAAATATTGTCGCGTGTAATCCTAACACAACTGTTTGCAAGTCGTAATGACACACGTGGCCGTAAAACACCCGTCTAGGAATACAAGCGACACTTTTCATCAATACTTTTTTTTTTTAAGAAATTAGAATTGCATTATTGAAAAACCTTTAAAGGATTTTTTTATCAGAATACCATGATTAATCTAATAGATCTAGCCTCTTTTTGTACAGCGCTCTTGAGGCGATTTTTTAATAAAAATAATAATAACAATAATTATTATAATCACCCTCCGAAGTTCCGCGGTGTCGATGTCGCATGTCGGCGTGAAACACGGTGTATAGGTTTTTAGATCCATGGTATTTACATACTTATGTTGCATTTATTGTTCTTACTTCTTGACATGTTGAAAAGGAAGCAATTACTTGAATCAAGATTCAGGATAGCATGATCGGAATCCCATCTTGATATTCATTTACTTTTTCCCTGACATACAACAATCATGCCGATGCGCTGGTTACCGGTGAGTTATTATTGAATTAACCCATTCATTGCGAGTTATTTAACATTTTTATTCCTTAATAAGCTTGATGCACGATTTCTTGGCAAAGCTGTAAAATAAAACGATAGTACACGAAAATGCGCTGGTTACCGGTGAGTTATTGTTGAATTAACCCGTTCATTACGAACTATGCAGCATTAAATACGTTTTTGCATTTTTCCAAAAGTTCACTGTTTTGAGTAATGGAGTTTGGTTTTCATGATGTAAAATGGTGATCTTTTAGAATACTACTGCTTCTTTTCCTTATCCCGCACCCAATGGTGCATAGGGCAATACATTGGTACATTAAGTGCAGTGTCTCTTGATCATTTTATTACATGAAGGTAGGATGACCACTCTTACGCTTCAGTACCAGTCTAAGGTATCACACATGAATTATTAATACGATTTTTTTTAATTTAGCTTTTTGTACATACCTACAGTGGTGTACATTGGCGGGTTTATTGCGTAGTTGGCAATTTCTTCCAACCAACCTGTATAATAAAGCAGTGCAGGTATTTACCGTAAGCGCAGTAACAGAAAAAAACAATTTTTTAATACAAACACACATATTATAATATCACTCACTCAATGTCTGCCTAGGATCGAAGGGAGGTAAAAACAGGAATAAAATTTAATAAAATAAATATTTCATGTTGACCCCCTACGGAGATTGAACCCGCGACCTCATGCGCGGTAGCCAAATAATGCACTTCCACTGTGCTACGAGGCGGAAATTAGATAAATAAGGTTGTTAAAATATTTTTGTTTGGCTGTCGTAACGCGATGTAGTATATTTAACTAGGATATTTGAATCAATGTCTAATGTATAAGGGCATTAAAAATGTATGAGGATATTCCAGATGAAATAAGAAATGAACAAAAATGTAAAGTTATTTAGGGTTAATGTAAAAAACATATGTGTGAAAAATATTAGTGTAGGTATTATATTATAGCTAAATTGAAAAATGCATAATGGTAGAATAGTTAATTTATATGTAATGTTAAATAATATTAGTTTATGTAAAAAATTATATGGTACTAAATAAATATAATAATTTTAAAAAAAAACCTTAACATCATCTATCGAAGCATTTGCGTTGTCGATCAAGGGGTCAAATCGAATACTAGTGGTGTAGGTAAAGTGATGGAGAGAGATGGGTGAGGTCGAATTAACAAAGAGCCATGAAACAATGTCCGACACGCAACGTCGCTCATGAGAGGTCATGATCGGACCGCGGGCTTACTCATGCGGACGGCCAGATCTGATATTAGTGTGATATTGTTACTCTACCATCGGGAGCGAGCTGCAGACCTTCACTTTCAACTGATCGAACCGACCCGCGCTACGCGTCTAAAGCGCGTAACTTGAAATGAACAATATTTGCATAACACACCAATATTCCAAGGACAGCGGCGAATGATACTGTATGAATTGTATGTAGAATATACCCATTATAATCAATGTAAAATGTTTCCCTCGGCACGGGTTATCCCAGTGAGGGAAACCTTATTATTATATATATTTTTTTTTTAAAAACACTATGTACAAGTCCAAATAAATAAATAAAAATACAAATACAGACCCTTAGATCTAAATTTAGAAGAAGAAGAAGCAAAACTCCAATCGTGAAGAACATGTAAAGAAATCTGTATAACGCATAGGATGACTGGTTGAATATGGTATGTTGTGGTTTGGACTCGGCCGTGGTTGCTGCCGCGTCTTCTCTCGGCGTGGTTGACGGGGGCGGGCGGGCGAGGCTGCGGTTGGGTGGGTGGTGGTTGTAACTAACTACTAAAAAAGGGGTAGAATTACTAATATATCCTGTAAATTTGGGCCAGCTCCTTGAGCAGGTTGGGGTGAATGTGTTTATGACAATCTTAGAGCCGAGACAGTAATAGGGGCAATGAAAGCATTTGGTCGCGTATTTAACCCTTCTTTTCTTCCGCTTTTTCCAGTTAAAATTGAATCTTTTAAATTTCGTGGATTAGCTTTAAAAAATCGGTAGAGTTTTTAAAACAGTCTAGGGAAAGGGCCAAACTGATAAATTGACTCAGGTGTATTCTACTACTAAAGATTATTATTGCCGATAATTTCTTAATATCAGCTTTGTAAAAAAATATTAGGATGCCCTTGCATTTTGGTTAATTTTTTTCCATTTAATTTTTTCGCTATGGTGCAATGCAGTAATTGTACCAAATACTAGAGTAAATTGAAGCAACAGTTAGTATATGGATAAGCATCGGGAATGGTTCACATCAGGTTTTAGTCATTTTTGTTACCATGTGACAAGCCGACAAAAACTTTCAGTTTCTTTTAACACACATTCTACGAAACGGTAGAGCAGAAGTCCTCCAAATCCCTTTAAACTGAGTCAGTTAAAACTGTAGATTTGATTGTGCCTCATTACTCATACGGATTGCGGCCTGATCTGATGGTAGTATTGTTACTCCAAAAACAATCGGACCACGGAGCTTAGTCACGTGACGCGCGGGAGCTCGTTGATTGGCCGGAGTGATGAAAATGGTTGCCACGCCACGGCTTGCTGATGCCATTTTTGATGAGACGCATAATGTATGTTTCAGAAAGATGAAGAGTGGATAAGGACTAATTACAAGGAAATAAAGTAATAATAATACCAAAGCGTATAAATAACTAATAATACAAGCTTGTAAAAAACATCATTGTCATCAGTAAGATTACTTATGTAAGAACATTAAAATTGAGTTTTTTGTCGTAATGGGGAACTATTTCAAACATAATCATCCTCCCTCTTGTATTGCACAAGGTACTGACTGTATTGGTACACCAAAAGTGCAGTCTATCTTGATTATTGAAAATATGATATGACTTGACCGAAGTATTTGAAACACATAGTTGCACAAAAAAATATTTGTAAAAACAACTTTATTTTGAATTGTGTCGTTATTTTTCCGGACTAAAGATTTTTCATCGCATTTTACTGTCAATATTTACAAAACCGCGTGATTCTATTGAAAAAAAACCAGTTAAAAATACGATAAGAAATGAAACATAGATACGCTTAAGGGAAACGCTTATAATGGAACTAATACTTGAGCAATTTTCGTTGCTTGGGAGGTCGTGAAAGGGCCACTTCCGAGTATTTGTGAGTAGACCAAAACAGATTAATTTCTCTTAGAATTACCGATAAAATACACCCATTCGAGTGGAGCCTTTCCAATAGATGTGTGGCTCAGACGAAGCAGAGATAAAAGCGGCCAATTCCATGTATTGTTTCTATTGTCCGTAATATAAGGACAATAAATTCAATACAATTGTCCCAATGATTTATTTTCCATGGTGTCACAATACACTTTTGGAGGTTCTACGTTAAAATATATAGCCAATGTTGCAATTTCACAATGTACGAAGTCTATGCTGATAAATGATTTTTGGAGAGGAAATGCAGAAATATTTTTTTTAAATATCTCACGCCTATGAATGTGTTATTGAAGTTATACTTCTTTGCGCCCGTTAGACACTTTGGGGTGGGATGTTGGTCGAGAAACCGCGTCACGCTGATTTTTAAGAGAAAATGGCGCTTAAGAGAAAAAATGGCGCCACAGTCACTGATGCTTGTATTGGTCTGACTTTGACAGTTGTCATTTCTTTTGTTTATTTACTTCTTACGCGTCATTTTAGCGAATTATCTTTTTAGAAAATACGCTATTGCAATGGCTTCATAATAATATTTGGGAAACCTGAATTGAAAACCACAATGGATGATATATGACTGATAAAAAGAAAAAAAACGGTTTCATACTAAAAGTATCCACTCCCTACTTTATTTTATTTTTATTAATTTTAATAATATCCACGCTCAAAGGGTTTTACATTACATAATTCATATATTGTAAATAATAAGAAAAAATATATTTAAAAATAAGTAGCAACACATTTTTGTATACATTTTCAATATTTATAATTTAATTGAAATAAACAAAATGTTAATTGCGTTAAAAATTTTAATCAAAAATAAATAAGTGAAATTAAAAATAAATCAAATGTGAAATGTTTTTAAAATTTTAATTAAAAATAAATAAGTAAGATCCAAAATAAATTAAAAATAAATTACTTCAAAATTTAAATCTAAAATAAATAAGTGAAATTTAAAATAAATAATATGTAAATGCTTTAAATTTTTAAATTTTAAATGAATTACTTGGAGCATAACATGAATTCTACAAACTGCCTTTAAGCCAAGCGATCGGTAGCCAGTTCCCGTACATACAAATCAGACCTACTCTACGTCCCGTAGGTTTGACGCTAACTGCCGAAGGCTTGTCAACAAATAAATATTTTAACCTGATTAAAGTATGATAAAGCAATGCGTACCGCTGTTCTCGAGTACAGTTAGCAAGTTTATTGGCGTTGTTAATTGGCGCAATGTAGTTCCATAGTTATGTACCCACGTGCGATCGCCCACACTGTGGCCGGTGCTGATCTCGGCACGAGATACGCGTAATAGACACAGAACAATCATTTATGATAATTGGTCGATTGTTGTATAGCTACAGCAAAACAATCGCCGCGATAATTCTGGCCTTTTTGTTACAAATTAACCGTAGACGTGGTCATTGTGCAAAATCATGGTGCGTTTCTGCATATGCGCATGCGTGCGGTTAAAAAACATTGTGCTGGAATTGGGTTCTTTCCGATTTTCTATTTTTAATTTTTAAAAATTGATTGAAAAATAAACATATCAAGGGAATTTTTAAATTTTTTTTACGATATCATATGAATTTTCTAGCGCGGTTTGAAATAGCGCTTTTTCAAATCGCTCGCAAAATCCTCCATTTGGCGCGCATGCGGTGTGACGTCACATCAATATGAGCGCTCACTTCGTCATGAATTTCCCGCCTTTTATAATGGACGGGTATGACGTCATTAGCCAATAACGGGCGTTAAAAGTCACTCGTAATTTCGTGTTTTTAAAAATAAATTTATAAATGAAAAACAACATTTTTGATCATTGTGTTTTATATCGTTGGAATTGTACAAATATACTTTAAATATTTATAATATTCATGCTATCGGGAACAACCCTATTGTAGAACACATTTCCGGAACATACAGTAATTTGTTTTGTTTAAAATCCGCCTACTAACGCTGCCGTTCTAAGCCACTCTCTTAAACGTCATCATCATCAGCAAATGGATCCCACAAACTGTGTCCAAGGCGAGCGATCGGCCGCCAGTCCCTATGCATCGTCCATAGTCAGTTATACGTCCAAGCAGTTTTGCCGAAAACTGCCGAAAGATTGTCAACAGTGGACGTCCCAGACGCCGAGAACCTGACGCCTTGTAAAATATGCAAGCATACATGACTAATTTTTTTAATTCAATACTTGATCGACTTAAAAATACTACTTCTATTAAAAAAATCTTGATAGATGTATTATTATGTACATATTGTAGTGGTTTACTGATTGTACTGGTAGATAACAGACTGCTCTAATCACCACCATTCATTCCTCTTGGTCCTATTGCCATGTTCGTTGAAGTATTTAGAGAGTTGGTGGCACTTATTATTCTTTTATTAATTATAATTCTGAGATCAATGGGATAACTCCGTGGTAGCCACTCAATAAATACATACAATAGGGTTGTTCCCGATAGCATGAATATCCTTGACAATGTTATAAATATTTAAAGTATATTTTTACAATTCCAACGATATAAAACACAACGATCAAAAATGTTGTTTTCAATTATAAATTTATGTTTTAAAAACACGAAATTACGAGTGACTTTTAACGCTCGTTATTGGCTAATGACGTCATACCCGTCCAATGTAAAAGGTGGGTAATTCATTACGAAGTGAGCGCTCATATTGATGTGACGTCACACCGCATGCGCGCCAAAAGGAGGATTTTGCGAGCGATTTGAAAAAGCGCTATTTAAACCGCGCTAGAAAATTCAAATGACATCGTAAAAATAAAAAAAAGTTCCCTTGATATTGTTATTTTTCAATCATTTTTTTTAAATAAAAAATTGAAAATCGGAAAGAACCCGATCGCAAAGTTTTACTCGACTTTCATTTAAGATGCGTACCAACGCAACGCTAGAAAACTCATAGCATGGGACCAAGTTAGCGCGCTCACCAAATTTGGCAACAAAGTAAATGGCGTTTTCATGCGGACTCTATATGGGTGAAATATATTTAAATATTAAATATTGTATGTATAATAAATGTTACGGAAATAAAGACAATAAAATAAAAACTGTCATTATTTCTAAATTATTTGTGTATAACTAATTAAAGTCAGACCAGTCTGAAGATGCCCGTTACAGGGCAAAAGCGCTTACTGGTTAAATAAATAAAACTGGAAGTGTACCAAGTATTTTTATTTAACTTTAATTAGTTATATACAAATAATTTTATCATGGAATTCCACCAAGTAATGTCAATAAAAAATTAATCAGACATTATATCTATTTTGTTACCAACTTTAGAAATACCGCAAAAATTAAGAAATCTAAAAAAAGAGGGCTTCCTGTTTTTTTTTTACAGAATGAATACACTTTTACAAAATTTGATTACAGTGTTTATTAAATAGTTAAAACACATGTTTTTCTTCGTATTTTTATTTTTATGGCTTTCAATAAATCCTACATATTTTGAAAACATCTAAATTTTTAATTCTGGCTTAAGGTGAAGCTTTAAAGAAAATGTCTAATAACGTAAAATCCCCCTCCCTCTATTTGGCTCTGAGTAATAGGACAGCGTTAAATTCAGATTACAGGTGAATCATGTAAATTTAGCAGAAGTTTCGAATAATGCTCAAGCAGTTTTAAACGGTAGTTAGCGACTAGTCTTAAACACCCCGTTGGCATGCAACTTAACTTAAAGTTTCCTAAGAAACAGCTTTCCAAAGAAAAATAATAAGTATTTTGTATTCGTTAGAGGGTATTCAGGTATCTTCTGTCGTTAGTGATGCTATAACCTTTATGTGCTTTTATTATTTTTACAAAGAAAGTTTTCACTACTGGAATAAACTTTATTGCTCTGCATTGAATCGTTTTTATTTATTAAACTTAGTGTACATACAAATTGAAATGTTGTTTATTCACGTATGTGTAATGAGATCTACTATTATGTACTACCCATTATCTACACCCAATGGTGCATAGGGGCGCTGCATTGATACACTAAAGCTATCTTTATATGGCGCAGTTTACTACACAGTTTTCTGTGCATTCTGAAAACGGTCCCGTATAAAGCTAAAACTGCATGAAAAAACTGTGTGCTAGTGTCAGATTTAAGCTGACATGACAGTCAATGTTTTTTTATGTAAACGTTTAAGTAGACATTGGGTTTATTGTATGCTTTTAAATACGTAAAAAAACAAATAACATATTTACATTATTAGCTAAATATACAACAATTTCCTGAGAGCAAACATACGATAATAACATACAATCGCGTTTCAAAAATACACATATCACATAGCGTGTCTTTTGACAGAAGTTTGACAGACTGCACAGTTTTCTGAACAAGAAACTGTGTAGTTTTTCTGAACAAGAAAACTGTCTCATTTAAAGTGGGCTTAAGAGCAGTGAGTCTTAATAATTTGTTACATGTAGGCAAGATGATTAGTTGATTGATATGGCATTTATTTTGTAGAACTCCATGATATCTTATGTTAAAATCAAAAAACGATTTTTTTGGTTCTACGTGATTTTATTATCAAGTTAGTGACAATTGTTTCCCCTTGTAAGGGCATTATCAAACTGTGGCGTTAAAAAATTTACATCTTATTTTATACAATATTGGCTTATTAGTTACAGTTTTGTCAATAACTTGATAATAAAATCACGTAGAACCAAAAAAATCGTTCTTTGATTTTAACATAAGAAGATGATTAGTCTTACACCACAGAGCCAATCCAAGCTATCACATATTAATTATTATTTTGCGAAAATCGCATTGCAAATAAACATTTCATTTTTATCCCGATCGGGAATCGAACCCGCGACCCCATGCATGACAGCCAAAACACGCGCTTCCGCCATGCCACGAGGTAGACATAAAATGAGAATGAAAATTAAAATACAGCAAGCAATTATAATAATGCATTCGGATTCATAAAAAAATTTACCTTTTAATTGATTATCTATTGATGACAAAAATTGCAATTTTTGCTTTTTTAAATTAATCTTGTTGATCAGAATTTAAAATCTTTTTGATATACCTATTATGACTTAAAAACGGTTTTTTTTATGACTAAACGACATAATATGTGCAAAGGAAAATGATACCAAGGTACATAATAATATCATGTCGTTAGATATCATTTTCCTTTGCAGGTATTATGTTGCTAAGTAAATTTTTCCTTCCTACCGTCGAGTATTAAAAAAATTAGAGCTATATGGCATAGAATACATTTTAGTACCTACTGTTATTTTTTTAGAAATATGCTGAAATGAATTTTAGTTCGTGGAACAACCACTAAGCGCCTTTCAACATCTGTAAGTAATATTTTTGTACCACTACAACCAATTTTTACTTCAATTTTGTATGAAATTTCAGGTCATGATGCTTGCGTTAAAAACATAAGTAAAATCCCAAACACCATGTAGGCATGCTACCCGTGGTGTTCTTTGAAAATTGTTTTTCCGGGAATCTCCTTCAGCCCTTATTTCGGCTAACGAAGTCGGCGGCTGGTCGCGTGTTGGAATGTCCCTAGTGTATTATGTTAATATTAAACGTAAGGAGATATTTTTTCTGCTGCATTCCGCTTGAAATTACAATGACTCAGTTCCCAGTTATGACACATGCCACATGCCTAGTTCAATATTTCACCGGAATGCTCGGAACAGCAGAGTGTGTTTACTATTTACAAAGCCGGGAGTTATTGCGCTAGTTTGGTGACACTTTCAGTTTCCGATAATTCGGGAATGCAAAACTCCTACGAAAATCCGACTGAATGTTTTTTAGACACGCTACAGATATACATGGAGTAACAAAACTAGAAAAACTGGTGAATCTACATCATATTTGGGAGTCGAATGTGTAATAAAATTTTTGAATCTGAGCTTGTAAAAAAAATTCTCTCTCTCTCTAAAAGCTTTCATAAGTATCGCAGATTAAGTAAAATTGCACCAATTCTCTAAAAAATGTGTTTTTTTGTTTTGTTTTTTTAGTTTAAATTTAATTATAAATTTGACCACAAATTATATTTGATAACAATGCAAAAAATTATCGAAAAAAAATCAATTTTCTCGAAAACTTTGGATCTAACAACAAAATGTTATTCTACAAAATCGACTCCAAATATGATGTAGATTCACTAGTTTGCCACTTGTACATCGAGTTTTGTTACAAGGTGTATATCTACATTAAATATAAATGAACCAATAAGCAGAGAAAATCGTAATTTATTAAAACTATTCTTAATAATTCATGTATAATCTATTGGACTGGAACTAAATCGTAAGACTGATCATCTTACCTACATGTAAAAAATTAACAAGATTCACTACGCTAATGACAATGTAGTGCTTTATGCACCATTATGTGCGATATAGGGAAAATAGTAGGAATAGAGTTCTTAGCGGTTTTTACGAATAAGTCACTTTACTTCAACTTCTACTAACTGCAATAGGTGCTAAAATCTTAGTACGGTAGTACGATAACGATTAACCTGATTACCAGTTTTAGTGGCCTATGCACCATAGCGCTTGTAAAGGAAAAATACAAGGTTTTGCGTTTAAATTAGTTTCTTTTTACATTACGCTTGCTATAAATTTCGCTCCAAAAGGAATTTTCCAAAGTAAATGCATACTTTGAATCTTATCTCCGAAGTAAATAATCTCTCTTCTAGCTTTTAACGCCTATTATTTAGGATTCTCCTGCTTTCTTATTTCTTTCCCTTCATATTTATTTCTACTCTGGAACGTCCCTGCCTGAACCTGCACTTCACTCCTCAATCCATCCCCTCCACCCTCCCCTAGAGTTCATCCCCCCTCCACCACCCTCCATCGCCCCTGGCCCACAATGTAGCCCTCTGCCCAATCCCTCTCGGACTTATTTATTCAAATGAAATTTATATAGGGAGAACTTCCACTTCACGTGCAAACAAAATAATCGCATGTTTAAGCATTATCTCCGCCATCTTGGGAAAAAACGCCTAGAATCAATGTTTTGGCGCTTTTTTGTTTATCTTATAAATAGGTTAAGTTTTAATTAATAATACTCTCACTTGGTCTGCCAATTCAGTCCAGTGAGGATTTGAAAAAGGAAGGAATATTATAATCATGATACATTGCACCTAAACGTGCCTCATGCACCATTAGATGGGATAAAGGAAATAAAGAAAACTCATAATCAGATTCAGCGCGACTTTTCTTTCAACTCCCTTACCTCCAAGAAACATCTCCACCCGCGTCTATCTCCGGATGCTTAATTAATTATTTAAATTATGACTGTTACAATGCAATACATCAATTCAAAATGTATTCAATAACATGAAAAATATATTCACTTACGTATCGATTACCTAATGCAGTTATTGACAGCGCTATTTTACGCCATTAAATTATGCGTCCAATCAAGTTCCTGTACTCACCCCCTCCTACAAAAAGCCATTCTGTTCCCAACCCCTGGCCCGGTAATATAATTGAATCACTCTCACGACCCCTGAACACTTTTGGGAGCGATGATTGGAAATATGCTGCGTTGGCACGTGTTCGTATGGTTTATCACACCTGACACCTAATGTAATGAAAAAAACCTACCCCTGTGCATATCACACTTGCATATCATAACCTGATCGAAATTGGGAACACAGAATGATATTATGCATTTCATAATATACATATATCATGCAGTACCTATCTATGTGGCGTGTGTTTTCCTTGTAGGTACCTATATAGGTACTTGTTTGAATTAACTTGTATCTATAGCGTACCTTTTTGTATTGTATTGTAAGTACCTACTTTTCAAGTAGGTGCCTACAGTATTTTGAGCTGTCGTTTACCTTCCAGGTTAGTTTATAAATAAAATTATAAAACCAATTACGTAAAAAGTTATTTTTTAGTTGTTTCCGTGGTGTTGTGGCTTAGTTGCTGGACTCACAACACAGAGTTTCTGGATTTGATCCCCGGTGAGATAGTAAAAATCGAAAGTATTCTACTGCTTTGAGATGAGCTGATATTGGACTTAAATAATGGTTAATGAATTTAACTGCTAAAGGTACTGTACATTCTGCATAGTAAAAACTAATATTTGATCCTGAAGAACAGAGATCAACAGACTGAGCTAAATTCGTTAGTTCAAACTCCCATATCCCGTCAACATTGCATTTTACCTTTCCATCCTCAATCCCGAAATCATCCACCATATGGGAATGTGCCTTTTTGAGAATGCTATCAATATTTAAGCATATTTTTGTTTCTTATTTATTTAGGATATAGTTATGTCTTGTCATTTTTAATTTTTTACAGTTTGTATATATATATATTTAAAGGATTTCACATTCCGAAGCTCCATCCCTAATTCCCTCATGACTCGAGAGTTCAACCAATGCATTCTGCCCGTCCTTACTTATGGCGCGGAAACAATGACTCTGACCAAGCAATCCTCCCATAAGTTGCAAGTTGCATAGAGGAGCATGGAGAGAATTATGCTTGGAATAACATTAAGAGACCGAAAAAGAACGATTGGATCCGACGCCAGACAAAGGTCTGCGACGTGGTGGAGCGAATTGCTTGGTTGAAGTGGAAATGGGCCGGTCACATAGCCAGAATGACGGACGACAGATGGACGAAACGCGTTCTGGTGTGGAGACCAAGAAATCAGAGGCCTCAAGGACGTCCACCGATGAGATGGGTGGACGACATCAGGAAGTCTGCTGGAAGACAGTGAATGGGGGCGGCTCAGGATCGGGAGGAGTGGAGACGGCAGGGGGAGGCCTATGTCCAGCAGTGGACCTCAACGGGCTGAAATGATGATGATGATGATGAAATGATTCAGCTTGTATCATCTTCTTGTGATATTTTCCCTAATAAAAAAAATTATGAATTTGTTATAGTATAGTCGTTGACCATGATAATTATAAGTATTATTGGCACTTGATTTATTTATACCGATCATAGATAATAAGATTACGATTAGCTAAGCTAACTAAGCAAAATTTTCTGAGGTTCAATGTTCCATTTTCATTTCAAATTGAAATGTCTAATGCATAATATTATCATCGGTGGAAAATAATAAAATTAAAAATTTACGTTGTATTTAGATGCTGAGGTTTAATTCATTTTATGGAATGGTACACTTTAGTAATTCTCACAATGGCTCTGACGGGGTAGTTTAAACCAACGTATGCAAATTTAAGTCTCGCATTTAAAAGAACAAGCGATTTATATCCAAAGTCTTCATTCACTTAACCCTTATCCACTTACTGAAATACAGAGCACCAAGAAAACTTAATAAATTCTCCCAAAACCGCAGTTCTCGCAAGCATATGCAAATTACCATTGTGAAAATTTAAAGTGTCCTTTCTGTATAAACCTATGTTTTTGTGGCTAAAAGCATCTAAAGTATCTTGATGTACAGAGGGGATATATTGTATGGTGCTTACACTATGTCCAGAAGCAGATCAAATTTCGATTCAAATATTTTTCTTACAATAATCAACTTTTTTGAACAAGCAGTACATAAATATGTTCATTCTCGGTATTATACTATGTACTACTACTACTACTACTATCCCTTATCCGCACCCAATGGCGCATAAGGCACTGCATCGGTACACCAAGTGCAGTGTATATTGATCATTTTATTACACGAAGGTAGGGTCTCGGTATTACAAATATTACAATACAAATATACAATACAAATATTATCCAAATAATATTTGTATACAAGATTGACGGAAATTCTTGAGGTAGTAAAAATTTATGTAAATAATTATCATATTTGTTCAAATATGTATGAAAAATAAAAAACTCACTTCCTTTTTTCTTTTGTCACTATTGGTGCATAGGGCATCGGCATTTTTGTATGATTGTAAGGTGCATGAGAGTAACATAAATTGAGTTCTTTATGGGTTGCACAGTTTAAGCCCGCGCTGTGCAAGTGGGTGCCCTGCAAGGCGTCGGACCCTCCCAATAAATAATCATTCTAATGCATTACAAACGCATATTTTTTAGAACACAATACTTACTTCAGAATACTAGAATTAACACTGCTTACAAGAACGATTGATCAAATAATTTTATCAGTAACATGAACTATTATTGATTTATTTATACATTTAATTTACATTGTTTACCTCACTGCGCATGTCCTGTGGTATCATTTACAATGCTTTTTTTACATACATTCTAAGGCATTTAAATATGGAGTTTAGTAAAACTTAAAAAATAAATACAGAGTAACTTTTTTTCATTATTCCATATCTTTTCCATATGGAGAACACCACAGAGTAATTAGTGGTACAGTAAATGATGGAAAAACATAGATATGACTTGGTGATTGCAAGAAAGGAGCGTCTCTCTCCAGGAGTCCTGGAGACAGAGGCGGATCCTGGCTTTGTCTGATGCTGCGACCACAACTTTTCTGCCATGAGCAACCGATTAAAGAGAAGATGGAGAAATTGAAATCAATTCCGCTGTTTCTATTATATTTTTCTGTCACCCAGTAGTAAAGATAAATGTACTTTGTAGAATTAAACGTCTTGAGGTTTTATATGCGGCAGTAAATGCCATCTGAGCTAGTGACTATACTTCTAACATACTTTATTACTGGGAACAAACGCTTGTAGCCAAATGCGTAAATAGTTAGTAAAATAAATTATTTATCAAAGCTGGTTTTTAGTAATTATATTTCAAAATTGTTTAAGTGGATAGACAATTGAATTAAGTTAAAGTAATAATATTTTTAGGAAATGAGCAATAGGACTTTGTGATTGTAATTTCAGATCTGTATCGATTAAATACCATCTATCTATGACATTGTACGTCAATGTTATATTGTCAATTAAGATTTGATGACTATTGTATAATTATCATGATTTTTTATAATTATGATGATGATGATGATGATGATGATGATGATGATGATGATGATGATGATGATGATGTTGATGATGGCGATATTTCATCATATTTGATCTGCTTTATAAAACTAACATATTTTATCTATACTTACTCAGATGTTTCGAAGAAACTTAAGACCTATATGTTCTCAAAATCTTTTGATTAATTTTGAAAATGGTATTTTCTACTCAGAAATTGAGTTTTCACTCAGTTTAAATTTCCCGAGCCGTTAAATTCAATATTTGAAGCGCCCTTGAGGTATATTTATACGAAAACGGCGCTTTATAAATTAACCATAATAATAATAATAATAACAATATGCCTACAGGAGTTAACTTTATATTTGAATGCATATTTTTTATATTTAAGGGATTTTTCTATGTTCAGGCTGATACTATAAAAAGTGTCAATCAGTTTCTGCAAAATTCATAAAATATTACTGCATAATATAAGGAAATATAGTTTGTGCACCTACAGCTTTATAAAAAACGTTTAAAAAATAAACTGGGGAACATCTTATCGCACATTGGCATCGAAGAGTCACAACTGGACTTTTTCGGTGTAAGTCTATTAAGATTTAAACATTCACTGAATTATACCCGATCTTGTATTAAGAATGTCCATAGTTTTGTCCTAGCTAAATATTGTAAAATATTGTTTTGTTCTATTGTCCTGTTACACTTTTTTAAGTAAACGTGTGTATTTAAATGGATTCATGTCCGTAAATACATTAATTAGTTAATAAACACAGAATAATACGAAGCTGAGATAAGTATGCCAAAATAACGGTTGTCTCAAAATTTCGCAAATAAAATATTGTAAATAAATTCGTAAATTTGTGCAACTTTATAACTCCAACAGATATGCACAATTGCGTAAATTTTGACATGACTTTCGTGTCAGAATTTAATGGTAATTTGTCTCGTATTGTAAGATTAATTTATATACTGGAAACTGGTTAAAAGTAGGCGTATTTTCATACAAAGCTCAGGCGACAAACGGTTAAGTAGCGTTGGAAGGATTCGATGTTGTAAATTTAAACCTTATTACCATGCACACACTATTCTTACTAAGTTCTACAATAGGTACGTCTGAATACTGCAATCTAAAACTAGTTAATCGACAACAATAACTAATGAGATAATAATCTTAATGTAAAAAATTAATGTTACTACAACTTATTACAGGTATACTATTTTCCTTTACCGCACCCAATGGCGAATAATAATTTACAAAACAATATTTTTGCATCCCAAATGCATATTAAATAAATATTACATAATTGACCGAACCTGCAACCTCACGCTCGCTAACAACACAACTCATGTAGCGGACAAAATGCTTTAGTATGCAAAGCTCATGCTTAGCGCTTAAAAATTTATAAACGTGTTTTAGGCAGAATACGATTTTTGTGATAATTTTTCTGTTTTTGAAAAACTTTATTATTTTTCAAGAAACAACTCATAACTTATTTGTCTGTGAAAATTAAAGTTCTTTTTTTTTCCAGATATTAAAAAAGCTTCCTGTCGTCGGGTACCTAGTCTCGATTAAATAAAGTAACACGGATATTGCGACAATTTTTGCACTAAGTTAAAAAAAGGCGATAAATTTGTTATTTTCTTTTCATGATCACACTGCTAAAACCCATACCTAAGCAATGAACACATTGTACAGAGGAACAATGTCACAAATGGACAGCACTTAGTTATTTAAGTTTTACTGCTATTAATAATTTATTTCGCTAATAAAATATTTTTTTATGGGCAACTCGAGATGAACCAAAGTGCAGTAGGTACTAAGGGTAGTTATGGCCGAAGTTTATAATACCTATCGTAAATTTGAAATGATTTAGCCGATGTGTGTTTAGAGTCAATGTTGCAAGTGAAGCTTAATGTAACACAATGTATAATATTTTATTATAATAGAAATACTTCATAAGCAAGTAAAAACAATCACTCTAATGAACTATTGCATTAGCTAATATGCCGTAGCGTAATGGGTATGATGCTAGGCTTATGATTCGGAGGTTCCGGGCTCGATTTCCAGTAAAATACAAAAAAAAAAGATTTTTATGAATTCGAAGTTTGGCGATCTTGTCCTATTGGGCATCCTCCTGTTGAGATGCTTAAAATAAATGTATTTTTAAGTGTAATGATTGATTTCGTTAGTGTTATATTGACTTCACAACAGCCATAGATTTTTTTTTAAATCTATACGTGTGAGAGGAAAAAATATATGAATGTTGCTGTTCTTGAATTATTCTTAAAATTTAAGCAAAGCAAATTAAGTATATTTTTTTGTTTCAAAGTCGTCATCATAGCACTAATTATTCATTGAATTCGCCAGTTACGGCTTACATATATTTCATTCTTCGCCGCTGATCATCAAGTCATGTGTCTGTGTAAAAAAATAATTTTTTGTCCATCATTATTGTGTTTCTTTATATATATTTTTTTAATATTGATATTTACATGTATATTCCTTTTGATTTTTTTAAACTGATATTTTCTTTTCTTTTAAAAAAAAATTGCTTCACCGTGATTTATAATTATTGTATGAATATGTATACTATGTAAAAAAAAACATGTTGTAAAAGCCATAACGGCGTTTATAAATAAATAAATAAAAGGTAAAATAGATTTCTATGTACATAATATTTGTTGGTTCTTAATATTACCTTCATATAAAACAAAACATTTAAAAAAACAATCGTCATTTCTGCATTGTGTAATTCCGTCACCTACACAGTTTCGTGACAACGATTTTTTCAGTAGATTGTAGGTAACGATATTATCCATTATCTCATAAGCTTACTCACATTCAGTTAATTTATAATACAGTCATATAAACGTGTGCATAGCATGGCATCAGTGTATTATTTATACTAGTTACATACGTTAGTACACTCATTTGTTCAACAAACCATTTTTATAAGGAAAATAAAAGAGAAATATCACGCCGCGGAACTACTTACTACATACATACATTTTAATATACCTGTCCGCCTCGTAGCATAGTGGTAGTGCATTTGGCTACCGTGCCTGAAGTCACGGGTTCGATTCCCGTAGGGGGTCAATATAAAATATTTATTTACAAGAGACTTTAATTTTAAAATTTCATGTGTGATACCTTGGACTGGTACTGAAGCGTAAGACTGATCATCCTGCCTTAATGTAATAAAATGATCAAGATAAACTGCACTTGGTGTACCAATGCAGTGCCCTATGCACCATTGGGTGCGGATAAGGGAAAAGTAGTAGTAGTAGTAGTAGTAGTAATAAAATAAATAAACAATAATAATATTAAGTGTATATGAAAATAACCAATTAATATTATAATATATAGCAAAATTTAAGTTGATAAATAATTTACCAATGCTAGCAAAAAACATTTTTCTAATGTTGTGAAATTGCTATCTGTAAGTTAAATACTACTGTGAATGAAAAATATTTCTCAAAAAAATGAAGGTACGAGAAAATTTATATAAAACTCTGGTTTTTCAAATGATCGTAGATCTGTTTATTGAAACAGATTTTATAATTGGCTAATTTTCTCAATTTGATTTTGGGAAAAAGTGTATCTCGTTTTGTAAACACCCATATGACTCAGCCCTAGAGTAAGAAGGTAAATTTAAAAACGCATTCAATTTTAAAGTTTCTATAATATTAGGTCCTTACATATGAAATTGGCGTTTTGCCGTACTGGCAACTTTGATCTCAAATATCTTCTCTTTGGTTAGGAATTCCAGATTCAAATTTATACAGCTATTTACTCAAGTATTTGTGTTTTGAAAATTTAGTCAGTAGTTTTAAGACCGCACCGTGGGCGTGGGCGGGAGTGTTATAAGTCTAAAAGGACAAAATCAATCATGTTCAGGAAACAGTAAAAAATCCTTGCTTGTTCTTCCTTTGACTTTGCCGACAGTTGCGGTGGACTCTGATTCACAGCCGTCGACTTGTAAACATACGTATGTATAAAATATCTAACGCAAAAAGTAAACTAAAATACATATCACCGCAGCGTGAGTAATTTTCATTTTATCGCTACCTTGATTCTGATGTAAACGATAGCGAATATTATGTTGAATAGTAGTGATTAATCAACATAATTTTACATAGTATTGTTCAATGCTGTATTTTACGCCTTAGTAGAATAGTAACAAATGTTGTAAGCACGTTGAATTTCCTTACCATGGTTGTGTTCAAATTCCTGATTAAAAAAAAACATTATTGAATTTACTGTCCAGAGGAACATTACACATTGATCAGATGGAACACACAGGGTATTATTGTTCGTTCTGGGCAAAAACATTTTTTTCGTAATGTGTTTTTTTTTTAATTCAAAGATTTTTACTAAATAAAAATCAAATTAAAATACATCATTTATCTGAACTCCATTATATGTAATCTTATGTGATAAATAATTAACAGTTTTTGAGGAGAAAAAAAAGTTTACCGCTCGGAAATGTCCAGAGGAACACGTATTGCCCCTATGTAATAATAAATCATCATTAGGTAAAAGACACCTTGTTAATGATTATTAGCAGATCATCATAAAACCTTATCTTATCTGCTTCCTATGGATTCCACAAACTGCTTCCAAGCCAAGTGATCGGCCGCCTGTTCTCGCGTGTCCTCCTAAGGCAGCTCCAAACTGCAAACTGCCGACGTCAACAGTGGACGTCCAGGATGCCGAGAACCTGATGTCTTGTAAAATAGGCCAACAATAAAAATCCTCGAGGTTTAAATATAATGTGAGGTGCTCTCCAAATATACTAAATCGTCACATAATTTTTTTTCACAATTACAGTTTATAATTTATTTTAATATAACATAATTTTTACACACGACCTTATCTTTCCTTTTTTAAAATTTTGAATATAAGCGTCTTTAAATTAGTAAAAAAAACTGCATAATGGTACAGCTATTATTATATTTTAAATGACAACGCACTTTTTAAAAAAAAAGTAGAACCTGCATCCAGTTACAGTATAATAAAGTAACCTTGAAATGCCTTTTTAATACAAATCAGTAATTTATTTTACTATCGTATCGACGTGACGTATCGATGGTGGAAAGGAAAAAGTTACCAAGCGAAATAAAAATATGGAAAGGAAAATGTTACATAATAAGATACATAATATGTGGATAGGAAAATGTTACCATGCGACATAAAAATATCATGTCGCTTGGTAACTTTTTCCTTTCAACCGTCGCGACGCCGACGGTATTATACAAATACGTACAACTTTAAAGAAAATATCAATAACAGTTAGTATTTGATGCAAGTTTTAAAATGAAAATGGTTTGTACATACCTACCAATTGTTTTAAATGTTTACTTCCCTAATTCCGGATTCAATTCCTGCGAGAGTCAATATTAAATATTTATTTAATGTAATTTTCCGCAAAAATCTCTTATATCTACACATATATGAATGTACAGGAACCAAGGGAATGTGCTATGATAGAGTGGTGTGGGTTTTTTTTTTTATTAGTTATGACTTGATTCAGAATTCTTGATAGTTTTATTAGGTTCGTATAAGGCCAAGATGATCAGTATTACCCATTAGAGTAGAGCTTGTCCGTATGCTTATAAAAAACTTGTCCGTGATTTAAAAAAAAAAAAAATATGTATTCAAATTGCCACAGTCTGTAATATTGATTTTACTGATTTATTAAATATATACGTTTTGTAAAACGTATATAAATATATACGTTTTACAAAATTGAATGTTTACTTTTCTATTGATTACATCAAACAGACCGCTTTGCGGTTTATTGACCGCTAATTCAATTAACTATAATTATATCTATCTATTTGCGGTTTGTGCTCTGCAAATTTCCTTGGAGAGTACTTATTTGAACGGATGTAATTTTAAATCATATTTTTTGTGGTAAATAATCGTATTGAAAAGTGCTTATAATAAAAAAAAATAGTTTATAATTAATCTTGCTGATGCATTAAAATTAAAAAAAATTAAAAAACTGATCGTACAGAAGATCTCTAAAATCGTCATGCGTATCGTAAAATAATCAGCTTAAAGTTTATGTTACCTACCTGAACAAATAAAATGTAAATACCTATTTATTATCTCTGTATTATATTACAATCACCGCACATGTAAATGTCTTCTTAATTCTTATTCACGTCCCGCAGCTTTGACGTAAACTGCCGACGGATTGTAAACAGTTAGGAGGCCGAGAACTTGATGCTTTGTAAAATAGGGAAGACCTTTGAACGCCTAGACTAGATAATAATATTCGTTTCCAGTGCATCTCTGTCTCTGTTGAGATCTCAATAATAAAAAGGACGCATTTAAGAGCATTTTTAGTGAAAATGACTTCGTTCTTAAGATACTGGCTTATCCAAATAAAGATACACTCTAATTAAATTTAATTTCTTACCGTATTTTTTTTCATTCTTGTTAACTCCGTATTATATTTAAGTTTTAATGAACCCATCATTCGATCCGATGCAATGCACTTAATGATTTATTTATCTCTCATTGAAAAGCAATGTCCGAAACATGGAACCATTAAAACAAACATGGTGATGATTATTCGCGACCGGAGTTGGCAAAAAACGACAAAATAAATTAAAACCTATTTACCGTGATTCCGGAGCGAGAAAAAAATAAGTTGGCGCTGCCGCTAGGGGAAAAAATTAGAGTGTATGTAACTTAACATTCTCCGCAAATTAATTAAATTGTTTTAAAAATATATGTATATTGTATTTATAACAAGTTAAAATAATGGCATCGTTGTTAGGATGCTACAGCTCTTCATGAGCTATAATATGGCCACCTAAAGTATGTAGTTTGGAAGCTAAATTAACAGGTATGGACCATAAAAAATTGGCTTTGAAGATTAATAATAATAATAAAAATAATTATTCCGATCATCAAACTTTGAATTGCCATCCTTTTTATAATTAAATTAATATTAAACGCTAATACGTAGGACACTTTCCCTGAAATAAAAATGGTTTACCCATTCAAAAAAATCGATTTTCCCGGTGCATCATTCCGAGAAATAGAACTTTTTTTTTTTTTTTTTTTTTTTATTTTAAACATTTTTTGTTCTAATCCACTTTCATTCTTTGAAACTGCCTCTAGGTTTCAGAGTTGTCAATTCTGCAGAGATTTATACAAAATGTGCATAAACTCTTAATAAAAAATTAATAAAATTGTGATTTATGAAAAAAGAATTATATAAACGTAGGCACGAATTACTTTGAAATAAACAGATTAATAATGATTTAATCTACATTGTCAGTAGCTTTTAAGCTTGTTTACAAGATACTGTGACATGCCAACTACTTAAAGTAGGTACATTTTTCCATACGATAACACAGTGAAAGTAAAAATGATATTTCTATTTTCCACGTCATTATATCCAAATGAGAGGCTAGTTTTTGTGTGTTTTTATGCTTTGAATAACGTAACAGCAGCAATTAGGTTGTCATTGTTGGTTTTTATTCACTGGAATAATACTTTACAAAATCGCCGATGACTTCATCCATTTTCAGCGAATTGTACATGTTCGTGATATTACTCAAAGTAATATACTCGTATATATCGTACGCTTGACTTTACATTACAAACGATAGAAAAAAATAATTAATACGGTTGTAAAAGATGAAAAAAAACCGTTTTATCACGTGAAATGAGTACTTATGACTGATGCTTTACTCCTTGTATTTTATCTTATTTTTTAGTTGTAGGGCAGCCAACCGATTCATTGACAGTGTACAAATGTTGGGCATGTCAATTACTGGATTCGTTCCATTGATTAAATATAATGCTGCTGTTGATTCAATTTATAATTCAGTGATAGCGAATCTATCTTTGAATGTAAGTTTCTAGATTCAATTAATTACTTTATCGGTGTTTTATTTTGCTTAATTTATTAAATATTTTATTCGATATTATTGATATCTCAACAGAGACAGAAAACTCTGGAAACGAATGTGGGTTATCTAGGCGTTTACAGGGCTTATGACCTGTCATTGGTTGGGTTAAGTGACCACTTGATGTATTACAACATTCCCCATTCCGCCCATCATCTGACAACCATGTATGACAATTTTTGAAACATGTATATATGTTGAGTTTGTACTGTAGAATCCACAAGCGAGTTGTGTTGTCGACAGATTTTAAATATTTTTAATATTCTTTCCCTATAGTGACATCTGTTGAGAATATAGATAAGCATTTTTTTGGGCAATCTAACTTTATTGGTGTAGGTAAGGTTCATCCGAACTTGATAACTTACTAGAAGACGCCTGAAGATGTCTCTCCAATTTTTATTTGCTTTCAACTCGCTAACCCAGCCAATGACAGGTCATAAGCCCTGTAAACGCCTAGATAACCCACATTCATTTCCAGAGTTTCTCTGTCTCTGTTGAGATATCAATAATATCTGACATCAGCCCAGCATGGATATAATACAGTAATTTGTCTACAAGTATTTGTATACGTTCAAAATGTTGTTGTTAAATATTTTATTGTTTACAATATTAACAGTCCCTAAACAAGTGTTTTCATACAGTTATAAATGGAATAATTGGAATTTATTTATCTCATAAGAGAACAAAAAACTGATTTCAAAAAATATATATACTAAAAGGAATGTTGTTTGAGATTAAATTATTTTCAAATATCAAAACTCATTAAACGCTTTTTTGACATCACATTATACCTACATTAGAATAAAAAATTACTACTACATCTACATTATGTAGTTTTACATGACTTAATTGAGTGTAACAGTTTCTTTGATTAATTTTATACACATATTTTGAATAAATAATAATAAAATAAATATATATAAATATATAATTTTTTTTTGTGTGCTTAATTATTTTTTACCCCTTCTCAAATTTAGGTACCTATCCTACACTGTCTGGCTTTACGTACAAAGCCTATCACATTGTTTTTACTGCAAAATAAAAGTTATTTACAATTCTGTGGACAAACTTTTTATGACCATGATTGTTTTAAAACTCTCCTCTTAAGCGATTCTTACAATTAAGAGACAGGTCACAGTTATTTCGGTAACATTTTTGATGGACTGCATCGTGGCTGAAAAGTTGACACAAATGTTCATTTTCTTCCGAGTATTTAATTTCGCTTTTAATATCAAATTCTTTCGCGGAGCGTATTAATACAAACTCAAATGAAATTTTCATTACACATACTTACCTAAATTTTCTTAAAATGAAATATTCTGTAGCTAAAATTCGGATACGATCTAACAAATTTCACGTGGATAAATGTTTTTTCAGCGTTTTGGGGAGCGAAAAATATTGAAGGAAAGTTTAATATGAAAATTCAGGAATTCTCGAAATTGCTTTAAGTATTCCTGGAGAATATTTTTCTTTTTAAGTATTTATATATCTACTGAAAAAAATGATTTTAACGTAAACCAAAACTCTGTTTTATGTTTTGTGGGAACTAACGTACAAAATGGTAAGGTACTAAATTTCAGGAAAGGAATATTATGCATTAATTTTATTACCACGCCAGTTATGAAAAGTGTACAGTAAATATTATGTTAATAATGTAATTATCTTTATAAATAGTGAGAATATTATTTCTAATACGGTATTAATGACAAACACTTAGGATATTTATTTATTCCCTTTTTGTTCACGTTTTAACTAAGTAAGTGCAACGTTATTCAAGCAATGAGGAAATGTGACATTCCTTATTACAATCAACATTTTCCTATGTTAAAGCAAGAAAAAAACATTGAGGTCAGGTAAGTGGTTACAATATACATTTTGTAACAAAACTCGTAGTACAACCCGAAAACGGGTGAATCTACATCATATTTGGAGTCAAATGTGTAATATGACTTTTGAATCCAGGTTGAAAGAAAAAATTTTTCTTCGTTTAAAAGCTTTCATTCATTCGGTTCATTACCTACCGCAGATTAAGTAAAATTGATGATTCTTATTAAAATGCGTTTTTTCTTTGTTTTCTTTATGAATAAGACTTATTTGACTAAATAAATTATATTTGATTACAATTAACAAAAATGTATGGAATAATATCTTCTTAATCAATATTCTCGAAAAATATGGGTCAAATAAAAAAAAAACTACAAAATTAACTCCAAACGTGATGTAGATTCGCTGGTTTCCCGCTTGTACATCGAGTTTTATTGCACGGTGTATGGGTGTGTATTATATACATATTTCTCTATGAAATGAACTAACCTACTCGATGAAAACATTAGCATATTTTTATACACATGTTTTCCTTCATTACCTCGTCCGCTCCTATTAGTGCATAGGACACTGCATCGGTACACTAAGTTCATAATATTTAATTTAAGACCTCATGCAAGATATTTAAACGTGCCAATATCTAAACTACGAGGCAGACAAAAAAAAATTATTTAAAAATTTTAAAAATTCTCGCTTTCACAAGAATTTATAAGGCAAATAAAATATTTATGTGACTTATAAAAGGTGTTGGTCGTATTTGAACATCCCCAAAGGTCATTTCTGCGATAAGCATAAGGTCACAGGTTCGTTTCCCAATAGGAGTAGAATACTCAATTCAAATTATTTAACTGTGATTTTCATACAAAAAAAAATATATGTGATTCTTTGAACTGGCGCTGAAGCGTATGACTGATCATCTTGCCTTCATGTAACACATGATCAAGATTTATTGCACTCGGTGTACCAATGCAATGTTGAATAATTGAAAATATTAGTATTTATCTAATTAACTATTTTATAATCATATGAAATTATTTTAATAAATAAAACAGCTTGTGTATTAAATTATATTAAATTAATATACTTATTTTCAAAAACCTTTTCTAAACATCAGCACATTATTTTACGACTGATTTGCGCAAATTCAGCAGGTTTCAAAATAATTTCTAGTTATTAAAACCATGTCAAGGGTTACCATTTTATTGAATTATTCAAGAGAACATTTTCTTAATAATAATAATGTGCTACGTTAGGACTACGGGACGTTGGCCTGACTTGGGAAGATGCTCGAGAACTGGCGACCGATCACTTAGCTTGGGGGCAGTTTGTGGAATCCATATGCTTTACATATGAAGCGGATATAAGATGATGATAATATTGTATTAATTACATTGTCACCTTACATATATATATTTTATCTTATTTTTGAGCTTAGTTAAACCATTTTGTGCATGTGGCTCTAATTTAAAATATAATGGCTACCAGGAGCACATGATTTCGAAGAGTAAACATTTTCCATACTATTTTTTATCAGCTAAGCGTGACGTCCACAATCACAGCTGGTCCTCAGATAAGGCGACAACTACTCCTAACTACTACTGATTGCGGTCATACATTTACACACATCACTATTATACAATACGGACGTATTATACAAAATGTTCTTCTGTTAGATGTGTGTATGATTCATATTAGGTAGCTGTTGATGTATTGAACGAGGTGGTCGCGTTATACGCTTATCTCTGTCAACTCATGTTTGCCTGATACAATTTATAAGTAAATTCATATATTTATATTTTACTACACTAGTTATATTGTTTTTTTAAAATAAAATATTTATATTTTTCCTATTATAAAGAAAAATTAGGTTCGGTTGCACCAACAAAAGAAGTTAAAGTCAGGCTAAATTCAAATAATAGTTTCTTTTGTCAAAATTGGTTGCAAAACGAATTATTATTTGTACTAGGTACTACTTTCCCTTATCCGCATCTAATGGTGTATATGGCACTGCATTTACACCACGCATACTTCAAACTATTTTCTAAGGAAATACATAAATTGATTTTCGTTATAAATTCTATAAAAAAAAGTGAATCCCAATTTTTTTTCACTTTATATTATAACACTTAAGTTGCACATTTTGTGTACCCCATTAACTTTGTCCCGTGCTATAAAGTATAGGGCAAAACGCTTTTTTTTTATTCAGTTATCCTCTTAATGATAATAATTGTAACACATGTATCTACCACACAAATGAAAATTTATTCCCTGAAATGATATCGTTTCTAGGATTTGTAAACGTTTCACGCAATTCCGTATGGCGGAATTCTTTTAGTAGCAGCTTTATCAATATTTGATAATGTGTCTACCAAATATTGATATAATCGTATAAAACAACATACAAACTGTCAAATAACACATTTTAACACAAATTTTTACAACTCAATTAACGTAGAACTTAAACGCATTAACCTTCATAATATTTGAAATTTAAACCAAATAAATAAGCGTTGGAAGGAACACAGAGGTGAGGCAACGGACACAGCAACCCTTGCCATCTACTGTCATCCGGCGAAGGCGTTTCGGCTGGCTAGGCCATATACTAGAGCCTTCACCATGCTTGCCTATTTTACAAGGCTTCAGGTTCTCGGCGTCCTGGTCGTCCACTGTTGACAATTCGTCGGCAGAGCTGCGGGACGTGGACTTGACTTGGGAGGATGCACGGGAGCTGGCGGCCGATCGCTTGGCCTGGAGACAGTTTGTGGATTCCATATGCTCCACATAGGGAGCGGATATGGTAAAATGAATGAAATTAAATAAACCTTAAAAATAAAATCGCGCGACCCGGCATAAATCCTAGGGAATGAAGACGTATTAGTCGTAAGTGTTATAGCTTTTTAATATTAACTTCCATCCCCGAATCAAAACTACGTACTACAGCCCAGTCACTTTAATCTTTTCAGGTCTAATTCCCTCCCTTTATACCCTTCTATATTACCATGACATAATATTATAATATTATAATTTAAAAATGGCCTAGACACTGATCCGTGTCTAGTTATCAGCTAGTTACCGAGTGTCACACGCTGACCGGTACATCACGGAACGCAGGATATTATCCCATATCCGTCATCGCTCACGCGTGAAATTCCGGATCACGTGGTGAGGATATTTTTACAATTTGATGCCTCAAAGGACTAATTAACAAAGCTTCACCTCGTGCATGTCCTGATGTGGACACTGCACACTGACGATACATGGATTCGTCACCTCTCTTCAAAATTTCACCTCTACATAAAATTTAAAATTATTAACCTCCAAATCACTTCGTTCATCTCAACACTAGCCTGTTTTTTTCTTTAATCTTTCGACGTAGAACTTTTTAATTGTAAATTCCAGTATGAATGATTCGATGGATGGATTTCATTACTTAAGTTTTCAACCTATATTTGCATTTATATCTTTATTATATCTTGTCAAAATTATAACCTATATACTTACCGTGCCTAACACATCATCTTAACCTTGTAAACATACTTATATTTTAATTACACACATTGAATTTCTATAGCTTTGTTTTATTTTATATTTCTGAACTCTGTGGTATTTCAATCCTTGCTTACTTTTATAAATTTTCGTGAGTCTCTTGCTAACTGATTGAGCTATGCAGGTGAGCGTCTGAGGTTGTTGAGCCAATCAGGTAAGCCTCTCAGCCACTACGTTACAAGTGTTATCGTAAAAAAAAAAAAACGTTTTTTTATATGTAACGTTACAGCTTTCAAAATATTTACGCATTTTTATATAAATATGTAACGTTAAAACTTTATGAATACTTACTACTACTTCAGTGTAGTTGGCCCAAAATGTGTAAGACTGTTCATATTGCCTTCATGTAGATAGGCTTAGTTAAGTGGTTTCATTTTAATAGTACCATTGTGATTTGAATCGACTAATTTTATATTATCCACCTCTTGGTGAAGTGGTCAGAATAATTATGATCAATGTTCATAAGGTTCCGGGTTCCTTTTGAAGTATTTAATGAAACGGGGTTTCCACAAATATTTTTTTACCAGATACTCTGGACTGGTTTTGTAGCGAAAGACTTCTTTCTATGTTATAAAATTATAAGGTATTATATTGTGACCGAAGAGACATATTTGATTTTATGTTGCTCTACAAAAATTGTTATATCTTTTTTTGACTGTGTTGATTTAATTGAATTGATAAATTTTTCGAGTTTCCCAGAGATCTACTAGGTATAATGCTTTGTTCCAAAAAGAAAAAAACCCATACTAACATGCATTACCATAGTTTAAGAAATAGGCTAGCAAATTATTGGCAATAAAACTAGGTGATACCATCGATATCTTTCACACCAATGAAATGCAGATTAAACATAACCTTACAAAATATTTCCTTAAATAAATATATTCATACTCTGTACCATAAGATAACAAACTATATTTACGACATTACTGTGTATCACCGAAAAAATGATCCCTGTTTGATTGACTGTCCATAGTTTTTTTGATTTTTTTTATAGTTTTTTATTATAATTTTTATTATAGTTATTAGTATTATTTTATATTTTAGTTGTTTTTTTTTTGCTTTATTTTAAAATCATATTCATGTATGCCTGTATTAATATGTTAAATTATGTATGTACATGCGTTGCTTTGGTACTGATACTTACATTTGTTTTGTAAAAGCCCCATGGGCGTGAATAAATAAATATAAATAAATATAAGTTGTAATCTTACACTAGAAAAATAGTTTAAAATATATTGTTTTATTCGATATTATGAAGACTGAAAAAAACTTGTTTATGCAGATTTTTCCTGATAAATAAATAAAGTCGCTTATAACAAGGCAAACATACACTGAAAATTGAAATGACAAATCCATTTTTCTAAGAAGTCGTTTTTAATTACAAATGTGTAATCATTTACAGTCTTTACCCAGGAAAATTGTTTCACCTTTAATTTAGGAAATAAACAAAAACACGCTTTTCTCATCTTCTTCTTCTTCTTTAGATAGACCCAACGATCTGTTTGTCTTATTCAACGCAGAGTTTTCCCGACGATACATCTTATAATTTTTAATAATTTTACGTACTAATTTTATTACGTATATTTTTAATAACTATTTTTTTAACGGTTTTAAAATTGTTCTTTAATTTTTATGATTTTAAACATGAAAAATTGAGAATATTTAAGGACTATTAATTAGTACGCATATTAAAAGATTTACCAATTTTTACGGTAAACAAATTTCGTTAAGAACTGTTTTTATTAAGGCACTAAGCTGTATCAAAAGATAATATTTTAGAAAAGAAAATGTATATTCCACGATAATTCTAGTTTATTCTTATTAAACATCAATCAGTTATTATTCAAATACGTTACACGATTTATAGATAAAAAACATATTTTATATAAATGTTTTTTGTTTACCAATTATTTATCGATCAAAAACAGTTGTAAAATCTTACTTAATTGAATTTAATTGATTTTCTACGATGCATTATTATTATGAAATAGTGTAAAATTAGTTTTAAGGGCATTAAAAGTTCAACCTTTTAAAAAATATTTTAATTTTAGAATTATTAATTAAAACTCAAAGTTGCAATTAACATTAATGGTAATTAAAATAGGTAACTACTAATTTTTTATTTACATAAATTTGTAATTTTTTTTAATGGTTGTAGGTTTGGGTAATGTTGACATAATAATATTTATATAATGTGGTTAGCTCAATGATACGACTGTAAAATTTTATCACAAAATATAACTGCGCATTTAAATTGTCGACCATATGTAAATATGCAGCTGCGCGACATTATTGATAACACTAAAAGAAATATTATTTTACAAACATAAATTATAAATAAATAATATATCACTCACTAGGTACTTTAATTAGAAGGTTGCTGCCTTTCGAACTGCGCCAGCATTACGCTTTAGAAAAAAATTATTTTTTTCTTCTTAAGTAAACTTAATAAGGACTTCAAAGGTAATGAATAAACGACTAATGTAGAAAAAAAAAAATCACCCAAAAGGTATGAAAAAAAGGTGTGTGCGGATTTTAAAATTTTAATTTCAGTACAAATCAATTTAGATTATTAAATTTTAGGCTTACTAAACTGACCTATAGATTAGCGAAAGTGTCATCAAAGGTATGTGTAATTAAATTAGTTAACGTGTTAAAAAAAGGAAATATTCTGCACTATCTAAATGACTGCCTTATTTTATTTTGTCTGTACTATTTTATTTTGTAATTATTTTTACGTCGTTGCCTATTAAATTGTCACTGAGTATTTGTAACAATGTGCTCTCATGCGGTGGAACGACTTGACAGTCTTAATCTCATACCAGACATGATAAAAATATATTTATTATTCTACCTTGTTTTTGTACCAACATATGAGAAGGTATTCGTTAATCAATAGATCTAGTATAGACAAGATAAGCGTTTTTTTTATGTTTGTTTATTATTTTTTTTATTAAAAATAATACATGCACCATATCTGATGTTTTACTTGGTTTTCAGAGTTGATATCAGCCCAGAAGATAGTAGCTGCAATGTGCTCCGAAACGTCAGTTACACAAAGCCCACAAATGTGGCATAATAACCCAGAAAACATTATCTGTATTCTGAAGGCTATAAAAGTTTAAGAACATCTTTAAGAAGAAGTTCTTTGCAATATTATAATATTTGAGCGTATTTATTTTAGTTTTTTTTCTCTTGTGTGGTCTTTCATTCAATGAAGCATTAAGGATTGTGAATGTGAGTGAAATAAAAATCAGGTCGTGGTGGAGTGAAAATTCAAACCGGGACACTACCACAGGGCCACCAATCAGTTTTTAAAAAATTAATTAAAAAATATATTTTTTTTACTTTCCATCGTATAATTCATCGACTCTGCATTATGTTATAAAAAACAATGACACACTGAACAGAAGTACATCTTATTGTCAAAACTGCGTTGTTTGCAGTTTATCTATAACCTTTATTTTAGTAAATTTTCTTAAAAAACTAATTACCCACGGTGGTCGCTATTTGTGAAAAGACCGTTGGCAAAGTTATTTATTTTTGCCGTTCCCTAAAGTGAGTTTTTGTGTAATATTCATAATAAAAACTGAATCAATTGGTCTTCAAAAAGCAAGGTGCATAGTACACTAATTTGTAGAATCATGTATCACAAAGTATTAATCGTTCCCCTGGTGTACGCTTAGTGTCGTTGATACGTATTTCATACGATATTCAGTACATGCCAGTCACGCGAGAATATTATTCTACATCTAACGTGTACGGTATACGACATAAATATCTAATGAGGTCGAGTATACGGTCCCAGGACTAAATGATCCATGATTGTATGGAATTACAGTCACCATGATTTCTCCGATACAATCTAAAATATCACCTAAGTGACGTCATATTTCTCACTCATTACGGGTCTTCACGTAAAATTGCACACCGGGAGGCTATAAATCACAAATAATGCAGACAAGAGCCTGAGAAATTCAATACTTGCGAGGGATTGAGCTTTTGGAAAACGATTGCCAACATGCTGTGCGACGAAAGCTTAACGAAATATTACATAGTTTAGGTACCCACGTAAATATTTCAAACAGTTTTACTCAATTACACTGATAAACATCAAATAATTATATTAATATTTAATATTAATGCCGGAGTGGAATCCGGAATTAATGTAATGATTTAATAATTTTAGAAAATACCACACTATGTACCCTCTTAATAAATGTTAGGTAATGCTGTTTTTAGATTAAGCAATGGTGTTTACTTACTCACTTTACATACTAGACAACAACATTTATAAGGGTTTTCTAATTAGATACGTTCGCTATAGTATTTTCATAAAACAATATAATTTTATTAACAAATGTACATACATTGATTATCTAGGTATTATAGTTTTTTTTTTTTTCTAAATTCTAATTTTTAAAAAATGCCAATTTTATTTTTCAGTTATGTTACTTTTCCTTTAAAACATTTTTATTTATGCTTTACATATTACAAATAAGCAACTGTGTACAGGATGGGTACTTTGCAACAATAATAAATGTTTCACCCCGATTTTTAGTACCTAAGTGATAGCCTTTAAGTGGAGTATTTTTAGAAATTAATGCACCATATATCTAGAAATAAGTGTATGTCTGTCCATAAACAATATAAAAAAATTTTTTTTTTTTATGCATGGATCGATCAGACAACAAATGACAAAGGTACTGATAATAGTTAAAGAATACCACTGTTTGTTTAAAAATAATCCCAATAAGTTTGGGCAAATGGACGACACGACAACTTTTTGCAATACTGTGTAGGGCGGGACACAAACTACAGAGGACGACCCCGATGTGAGTATTTGGAGCAGTTGGGGGAGAATGTGAAATGCACCACCTACACGCAGCCAAAAAGATCAGCTAAGGAATGGAAAGAGTGGAGGAAAAGATGCAAGTATTGATGAGACGAAAAAGACGAGAGAAAAGATGTAGACTAATCGACAAGATTTATACTATAAAAGAAATAACTTATTACTGGCCAACTTCAGATGGCCAAATAGCTTGTTGACGATGACAATCCACTTTTTTCGACTTGGTTTCTCTGCTCCCAGCAATCCCTTTTCGCCCAACTTATCCAGATCAGCCGCTATCCATGTATCTAACGCTATCTCTACAAATAAGTAAAAATGCATTTTTACCATTCAATAAATGCATTTTTCAATCGGATTGAGAACTCTAAAGGCCTCAGTTTCGTCCGATTGCCCACAAAGATAAGACAAAATTTAGGAATTAGCGTTTCACAACTTCAAATATAAAGCACAAATGCATCACTAACTCAGCCAAATGATTCTGTAAAACGCCTGATATACTTCCATATTTCCTTGTCATCGTATGTAGGTATAGATATTTATTATTATATTTTTATGTATTATGTTCATTATGTATGTCTTTTTGATGTATTTTTACTCTAATTTACAAAAAATGAGAATCCATACATTTTCAAATTGTCATTTAATTTAATCAAAACACATATTAAGTAAAAAAAATCATAAAAGAAAATAACTAATCAAGTTAGTTATTTGAAATGTATCTTTCAACATTGATGAAAAAATCCCTTACGTAGATAGAAAATAATAAATAAACTTAGGTTCCGTAATGAAATAAATTGGATAGAAACCGTTGCTGGCCGCATTCAGTATACAAATAATTTAACGAGGCTATTCATGCAGAAAGTTCCTTTCATACGGATACCGTACGAACTTATATTAAGCGTTATTACTAGATCATTGAATCGAGACAATAAAGGATCGCAAGAGGAATTACGTAGTAAAATAAATTTAGGTCTGTAGAAAATAGCGAAACACTATTTCCGATCTCCAAATAAAACCAAGATCAAAGGTAGGGAGAATGCTAAGGTGAACGTTACTATTTTTTTCCAATATAAATCCTTATTCTGTGGTAGAGAGCCTTTGCGACGAAATATATTTACTTAATCTTTCTTTTTCCTCGAAGGCACAACTTTTATTCTTTCAATTTGGACCTCAATTCTAGATCGACTTGGTTTGCTCCTTATAAATATTTCTCAACAATCTTCTTATGGTAATCCTGAAGAAATAGTTTTTCACTGAAACACCGAAGCGTTTTTCCTCGATCCTTTGAGAGAAGGCGCCGAGCAATGAACGGATCTTTAAAAAAAAGTTAAGCTGTTTCGTATCGGCATTATGTTTTGAATATCAATTTGTTACATCTTAGAATTTCGATAAAGTAAGTCTGTGTTTGTTTGTGATTCAAATGTTTACTGAGGGTAGGGGAATTGAAATGAACAAACAATATAAATAAAATAAAACCTTTTTTCTCGTTTAACGAAGCAAACTGTTTTGATGTTTAACAATTATATTTATACAAATCCAAGATTGACAGAGAATATTTTTAATGAGATTTGAAAATGTACAATAACCCACCAGTTATTCAAACTCTTTTCTATAAAATGAATGTGATTATTCATTATTTTTAATGCACTGAAAAACCGAGTTGTTAATAATGTCGTTTTTTATGTTTTTATTATTATATAATCTTGTTAAATTAAGAAAGGCTTTTACGATGGTTTGGTCATGTGGAGCAAATGAGTGATGAAAGAACGGCTAAAAGAAGTTTAAATGCAAGTGTGCCTGGATGTAGAAGCCGCGGAACGCCGAGAAAGACATGGCATGACCATTGACCAAGCACGTAAAGTACTTGAAAGTGGTCATGTGAAAAGTCGGAATAATCGGCGTATGTGCATGAGAAGATGTATGAATGTAGAGGAAGCAAAGGAAGTCTGTCAGGACAGAGTGGTATGGCGTTCTATCCTCTCTGCCTATCCCTACGGGGAAATGGCGTGATGGTTAGTTAGTTAGTTAGTTAGTTGTTAATGATTTACCGTTTCTCCAAACGAATAAATTACAAAAAAGTGTTTCTTTGTATTGGAGCTCAACTTATATTTAGGTATTTATTAATTCGCAGTGCCTTATCTGGTGAGGTCAAGTATAAATAAGATCCTTACATAACTGCGATATATTCAGACCTACATATTTTTAATCTAAACTCATTGCTTTCATTAAATTTTGAAAACATTCAATTATTTTATCGATATCTTAATAATTAATAATTAATGTTGCAGATTTTTGTTATTTTATATGCTTTCTACATTAATTTTTCAATGAAGAAAATAAATAGAAGGTTATACTTGTCAAACACAAACTAAAATTGCTAAGGTTTCTACACATCCTTAAGAATCCTCTGCGTGTATACTTTATCTTTATCTTGTCTATCTCTTGCAGATTTATTAGTACCTTTGCCAACTGGTTCCTTCAAGAAGAATGTTGTCATCATAAGATCTTCCTTCCAACACCGAGGATTGCTATCCTCAGCGCTTAAACTGAAAGAATTTCACTCGTAGAGAATACCAAAAGCTTACACGAGCATTAAATAGCGAAAAAGTTTTATAATATTCTTGTTAACACACTGCGACTAAAAACAATTTTAAAGCTCAAAGCTCAGCCACGCTTTTTAAAACGGTCAATCAAAATATATATATAATATATAAAATAAAATAAAAAAAATAAAATAAATAAAATAAAATAAAATAAAATAAAATAAAAAATAAAATAAAATAAAATAAAATAAAATAAAATAAAATAAAATAAAATAAAATAAAATAAAATAAAATAAATATAAAATAAAATAAAATAAAATAAAATAAAATAAAATAAAATAAAATAAAAAAAAATAAAAAAAAATAAAAATAATAATAATAAAAAAAAAAAAAAAAATAAAAAAAAATAACATAAAATAAAACTATATTAAATATGTATAGCCATATAAACGAGTGGTTTCACAGTGGTAGCGTCTCGGTCTTTAAGTCCAGAGATCGTCAAAAATATTACTTACAAATTAAAATATCAGCACATATCATAAGAACCGCTCAAACCAAATTCTGCATAATTATTTCTATTTTTACTCAGATACGAGTGATTTAATATTAACAAGCCTTTTCAAATTGTAGTATTTATCAATGAACTATAATAATAAGGATTACAATGGATTACTTTAGCATACAAAGCCAATAACGCGTCCACATTTGATTTCCGAGAATCAAATAAACGTTTATATCGAAAACATTCATAAGCCGAACATTTTCGTGGAAAATTCAGTCATAATCTGGCGTTACTCACATCAGGCGATGTAACAGCCTATTGATGAATTGTTGAATCATTAAATAATTTTCCTCGTTTTGGAATGGTTATCGGAATAGCGCTATGATGATCCGATGATGCATATAATCCCCTGGGATTAATGCAAGGCTAGTAATAATACGATTCATTGTATAATCGTAATGAACTTTTATGCACGTTTACGTGACTGAAATTACGTCAAATGCGCATTATATTATAGGAACATATTATAATTATTTCAAAACTAATGACGAAAGGAGTCAATCCTAATTGAACGTATTAAAGAAAAATTATTTTAGTTAAAGCTTAATCAAATTTATTTTTTTTAATTAAGTAGAACCCTTATGTATCGAAGCGAAGTATGGAGTTGGAAAAAGAAGGATGCGATCTCTCAGGCAAATGTGTGGAAAAACTATGTATGATAGGTGCACTAATGTTAAATTAGAGCAGAATGCAAGGCTTAGATAAGCATTATCGACAAAATTAAGTCTTTTACGATGGTTCGGTCATGTAGAGCGAATGGATGATAAAAGAACGGCTAATAAAATCTATGTTGCGACTGTGCCTGGATGTAGAAGTCGAGGAAGGCCGAGAAAGACATGGCATGATCAAGTAAAACGAATGCTTGAAAGTGGGCATGTAAGAAGTCGGAATAATCGACGTGCGTGCAAGAGAAGATGTATGAATGTGGAGGAAGCAAGAGAAGTATGCCAGGATAGAGTGGTGTGGCGTTCTATCCTCTCTGCCTACCCCTTCGGGGAAATGGCGTGATGGTTAGTTAGTTAGAATTTTATGATAATCACTTATGTTCTGTGTCGATATCATTATACCGATTTTTCTTTATGAAAAATCATCAATTCATATCCGCTATGAATTTCACAAACTGCTTCTAAGCTTAGTGACTGTTCCCGTGCATCTTTCAAAGTCAGGTCCACGCTTTGTAGGTCTGGCGTTAATGCTGACAGATTGTCAGCAGCGGATAAAAAAGAATCTTCTTTTAAATTGACTATGAAAGAAATTCTGTTATCGAACGTTCCTAAAGAAATTGCCAAAAAAATATTTTTAAACGAAAAGTGGATTTTATCGATTATAAAATCAAATATTTTACTTTTTTTTAACAGTGTGAAAAAACTTTTAAACCTGAATAAAATACTGTATGAAAGAAGATTAGGTACTTATTAGAATTGAATTCAAAAATATTTACCGTACAAAATTGATGTCGATTTTGAAAAATAATTTGTTTGTATAAATTGCGTTGTTGAGCAAAATATATAGCCCTACGGACGTGTTTGTCAATTCTCTATTTAACGGGGATTCAATTTGTAGTAAAATTCCGGCCCTCGGTGAAGGAATCCAATAAAACTCACTCACGCGCCGAAATCCGTGAGGGTTTGTAAATACGCGGCCGGATATTAGCAGAGAGCGGATATTATGCCCCTTTTCTTTATTCAGGTGGGTTGTTGTTTTATGTGCGAGGCACTTTGTTCCCGCCGACTATTCGCCACCGGCGCAAAATGGATGCTGCCGTTTTTAATAGTAACTTATTGGTACCTGGGACCCGGGGACCTTTGCTCGAAAAATACGATATTTTGTCATCGACTAGTTGCAGTTTTGTAGATTATGAAGGATATGTTTGTGATCAATGTATTATCACCCTCTTAACTAAACTGTAGGGAAGGTATTTCTCTTTGCGCAGCTGGAAAATATGTCCCAAGAAGTCAAGGGCATACTCCATCACGTGACTCGCGGCCGCATCCCATACAAACGTATTCCTCAATTTTCTCCCTGTAATTTAACATTAGAGCAATGATTTTTTTATCACACATTTTAGATATCGGTCAGATGCGTGTTTGCATCGCTTTTTTTTAAATATTTTTTTATTAAAGAAGATATATATATATATTTTTAATAAGACGATCCGAACATGCATCTGGTCGATTTCGAAAATGTGTGGAAAAATCATAACTCTAATGTAAAATTCCAGGGAGAAAATCAAGGAATACGTTTGTATGGGAAAGCGGCCGCGAGTCACGTGGTTGAGTATGATCTAAAGCGACGATTTTAAGACTTTGTGACGAACACTAATATAACTATTAATGGCTCCTATTCGCACTCAATTGTACGTATTGTGGTAGTTGCTACATTTTAACACCAAGTACAATGAATTTGATAACTTGTTGCTTGAATATTTCATACGTATATAGGTCGTGGTGTGGCGGTTACGCGTTGGGTTGCGATGTATGAAGTCGCGGGTTCGATTCCCGATGGGGGTCAAATAAAAAACATTTATTTAAATGTGATTTCCGTTTTTTTTTTTTTATCAAGAGGAAAAGCAACAGTAACAAATAATTTTAGAAAACATAAAAAACAAACAAAATAAACCAATTAAAGTTTTTTACAAGTAAAATAAACGTGAGTCACTCATCATAAAATTAATAGATATGAATTATACATAAAAGCGAGTTAAAACATAAATTAAAAAAATAAAGATACTATACTTAACAAATAAAAATATTTCATATGTGATACCTATCTGGCGCTAAAGTGTAAGACTGATCGATCGTATTGTCTTCATGTAACAAAGAATCAAGATTCACTGCTCTTGGTGTAGGTACTAATGAAAGTGCTCTCTGCGCCAATTGGTGCGCATAAGGGAGAGTAGTAATAATAGCAGTAACCCTTCGGAATTGAACCCATGATATTATACACATAGCCTACCTACTGACCAATACACGAAGCAGACCAAAACGGTGTCAACTATCATCAGAGAATGCTAAAATTTATTTACATATTTACACGCGATTTCGAAGCCGGTTTAATCCAAGCATAAGGCTCCAGGTTACTTAAGCGAAAGAGTGCATGGGCGAGAGTGTGGAGTAGAAATGTATGAATTTACCGACTCTGTAAGGATAATGAACGAGTTCATGGATGCCATGCTGTTAGTTCATTCTTTTCACAAAATTTACTGTCTGTCCTTGGACTTTCCGCCTCGTAGCATAGTGGTAGCGCATTTGGCTACCGTGCAAGAGGTCGCGGGTTCGTTTCCCGTAGAGGGTCTACATAAAATATATATTTGCATGCAAATGCAATGCTTCGAAAAAAATATCGCAAAATGTATAACAATCCACTTTATAATACAAACAAACATAAATCTTCAATTTTTTATCTCAAATTAAAATATTTCAAACTTTTTTCTAGGGAAATAGCGTAACCGATTTTCAATGAACAAAAAAAAAACCTGATTAAAAATCTAAAAGATTTAGTTTAAGGTTATTTTTATGACTGGAACATTTACGAACAAGACTTCCACTTTAACTAAGATGGGTCTCTTTTTACAACAGGAACATGAAAATTTCAGACATTTATAGGTGGTTTGGCCATTATTGATACTCTCTGGTGATAGGTAGTTCGAACTCCTTTCGAAATTTATTCCCTACCTTCATCCATTTCCAATCCGTTTAGTCACCTATTTCGCAACTCCAATTCAGTCTCGAAAACCCGCTCAACGCAGCAACATTACTCTGACCTCGCAACATCCATCCTTCTCGCGAACTCCAATACCTGATCTTCCTTCGTTCTTCCCACCAAAATACCCTTGTCATACTCCCATCCATCTCCAAGCTTCCCAGAAACCAATTACCGAAACCCTCCTCGGTGAAAGTGAGTAAAAGTATGCTGCTGCCCCTCGTTTGTGTCCCGCCGCGCCAGTTCGACGTGGTGTTCCAGAGTATTCCAGGATACTTCGCCCTTCCTGGTGGTCCTTCATCGTCATTTCGCGCCCATTGTTGAGTCCAGCTCTGGTAAGTCCTCTTCCATTTTCCGATCCTCGTTCGGATGAAGTTACCAGAGAGCTCTCATCGTGGCGGATCTAACAGGGTTAATATGTTGTTACATCTTAAAATAGAGAATATTAATTAACATATTGAGAAAATCAAACCGAATATTCATGTACTGAGTCACAACCGAGACAAATAATACATAAATGAATCCTGTATATTCCGCCAGTCTTGAAAACATTTTCATCTGTGCTAAGATTTTTTCGATCATTATCACAACCTTTTCTTTCTATTGATATTCACAGTAAGCCTACATTATCATAATACAAAATAGATGACTGATTCACTCAATCAATTAGTAAGACAGATACTCGACTGATGATCACAATAAGTCGATATAAATCACCAGGTTCAGTATTACACTTACCGATAATTATTGTATATCTGTAAATGCATAAATAACCCGCAAAACCGTTGGTATATTGTACATATTATTGTATATTCCTTCCAAGGTCTGTTTGATTGTCGCATGCAATCAAAGATAGGAAAAGTTTACACAAAGATTATGTTACCGCATTGAGTCACTAGTATTTGACACAAAACAGCTGCAGATTTACTTTACTTATCTTACATTCAGATTAATATATATTAATTATTTAAAGTAATATTTGTAGAGAATAATGACATAGGTAATTTAAACAATAAAAAACATTTCTAAACCCTTATTGAAAATCAAGTTTGTACAGTGTGTAGAAGATTTTTAATAGTATAATCCTTGGATCAATGAACACTAATATATATCAAGGCTCGATTCCAATTTTCATTCCTTCATTGGTAATAGTATTGTTTTTGTATCTGTATTAAAAAATTAAATTAATGTAGGATTATTCTATTTATAAGATGATTAGGCATTATTTTTAATACAAAAACGCACAAATATCGTTACCTATTTCTAGATATTAAAAAAATCTAATGAATGCTTTGTTGTCGAAAAAGTTTTATTGTATGCAAATAGGTTAAGTTGGCTATTCAATTTTCCTACGAGCTCTGCGCGGCAAAGTAGCTGTCTACTGTCTGTAAGGATTCATTTCAGCCACTAACAATTTGATATAAAACGATCGCGCTCGAAAATATTTTTGAAAGAAAATCGAAAATAATCGGCGTTTATAATTTTGTCTTTATTATCCCGGGAAATTAAGTTTATTAATACATTATTGCAAAATAATATTTTCCCTTACACTTGATAGAGTATAGGGCACTGCATTTGTATGCAAAGAAGTGCAGTATATATTTATAATTTATTACGCGAAGACAAGATGATAAGTCTTATGCTTCAGTTTTAGTGCAAGTTCTGCAATACCAAACAATATTCACGAAATCTGGACACAATTTTAAAAATTAAAGATTTTCAGGAGCATCATTTTAGTAGTTTTCATCCCCAGTTTGCTGTATATCCCCAACTTACACAATATTTAACATTTTAAACCGGGTTGTGGTTTAGTGGTAGATTCGAAGACTCCGGATTAGAATCTCGAATCCCACTCCAGCACAATGTTCCTGCTTTCTGGCCCAGTTATTCCGACTGTTTAAAAGCGGCCCGAAATATAAATATTTGAGTTCCATCATAAGTACTCAAATATTTATTTTATCAAAAAAATAACTTATCAAAATAAATTAAAGGTCTCTAAAGCGCGTTTCCTGAAGAACTGTGATTTTTGGCTTCTTAGTACCGAAAACACGAGGCTAATTTTATTATTAATATTTGATTTTTGTATTCAAACGCAACACAAATTTATTATAATGTATACAGTTTTAATATCTAGTCCCAATAAGTTTATGGATCGTCCATGTCTATTTAAAAGATCTTTCAGTATACAGACGGCTCTGACTTATTTGATCCGAAATATTTATTCATATTTTATGCTCGTACCACCCATGTGATAACATAATATTTTAATTCATTATTAATCTGTATCCACTCGCTACGTGGAGCATATGGATTCCACAAACTAGCTTAGCGATCGCTGTCAAATCCTGAGCATCTTCTCTAGAAGGTTCACTCTCGTAGATCTGATGAGAACTTCAGAATTAATCAAATCGATGTTTTACTACACACTAAAAGTACAATAATTATTCATAGTACAATAATAGGAACTGGCGGTGGCCCAATCAAAGCCCCACCCTTTCCCTTGACTGTTTTTAATATATTGAAACTTTTTTCAGTCCAGCAAAACTCTACGGTTTTTTATCGCTTGGCTTGCAATCCATATGATCCACATAGAGAAAGAATATTATGCTGCGATGTTTTTTTTTAAATCACCACGTTAACAGGCCAGGAGACTCAATTACAAAGGGGAACAACGTCTCGAGCTCCCAGGTATGAGGAAAATCACTTTTGATATTTGTGCTCTCACCGGGAAACCCGGATCGTCCATATCGTGAGTCTAGCGTCTTAGCCATTACTCTCCGGAGGCCGGGATAGTGATAATGTTTTTTTATCAACAAGTTCATTTCAGGTACCGCACTTTGGTTATACTGGCAGGGCTGTACCAAGGCTGATTTGACCTTCATTCTTCCCTCATGATCCCGGCAATAACAATAGAAGTGTTATTATTATTGTGGTTATTACGTTCTTCTTGATTATTCCGCGGTGGATTGAGCATGAGACGGGGAACACTGAGCACAGAATATTGCAGGTTCACGATTTATTGTGGTTGCCCTTTTGCAGTGGTCGACAACCCTGTTTTAAAGTCTGGTATTTATTGCAAAATCGTAATTAAGTTAATTTTTTAACGTAGGTACCTGGTTTGTAACCATGAATCAATGATTTTAACTATTAGATGCAAAAAAGCGTATTTTGCTTGGAATAACGTTAAGAGCATGCGCTGTTATGTGACCTTGGCCGTTACTCCATACAATCGTAGTCCTCAATTTTCTCCCTGAAATGTACAGTGTTAAATGGGTTTAAGCAGTATATTTTTTAACATATTTTTTGTATCTTCCAAATGCATGTTTAAATGGTCTTATTTTTTAAATAATTAATTTAAATATATCTTCCTGATAAGTTTGATAAGATGAAGGTTGTATTCAAGTTTTTTGCGACGCGTAGTAGTCTAAAAAGAATTGCTTAGATGAAGTGGAAATGAGTTGATTATATAGCCAGAATGACGGACGACAGATGGACGAATCGTGTTCAGAGGCTTTATACGTCATAAAGCCTCTGGTTTCTCGGTCTCCAATGAGATGGGTGGACGATATCAAGAAGTTTGCTGGAAGATGATGGATGGGATCGGGATAGGTTGAAGGATCGGGAGCAGTAGACCTTTCAGGGCTGATATAATGATGATGATGTACTAATGATTTAGCATTAACAAATTGTTTTATTTACATTACTTTTCTTCGCGATTTAGTGGTGCCAAAGTTACTGCATTGGTACACCAAAATGATCAGTGTCTAGCTTCAGTGCCAGTCTATATAAAACGGCCTTTGTTCTTGGATCCAAAACATTTATTTGGAATGTGTTTGATAGTCAGTTGTCGACTCCTGTCATAATGATAATAATGATGATTTGAGGGTAGATTGAAATAATTCCCCAAAGTGACTGAATCTTAATTGTACGATGTAATAATTTAGTTCCGCGCTATGAGTGTTTCACGTTGGCATAAAATTTTACGAGCTAGCTGTTATGGAAACCGTGCCTATTTATATTTTCAAGGTGGGTACATCGTAATTCATCTACTAATTCCTCCCTGGATTCAATATTCGTACTAAGCCTACCTCCTCATTCCACCGGTACCAGGGTAAATCAAAATTATTTTCAAAGCTTAAGACCACAGTAAAAATAACGATTTTAATTCAGTTTCATTTAGAATAAAATTCTAAGAACCGGGTTGTAGTCTAGTGGTAGAGACGCGGACACTACGGGTCTGAATCCCACTCCAGTTCAATTTTTTTCTGCAAAAAAAGTTTTTTAAATTTTACTATGATCATTATAAGGAAAATGAGTATTACAAGTTGTATTAAAAGAAAAAAAATCATTGGTACCAATTTAAAATGAGAGGAAAGTTATACGAGTAATTACAGAGCTTTCGATTTATTCTGCTGTAAAAACTTATATTTTTCTTGGAAATGTTCAGACATTTTATCTGGAAATCTTTATTTTCTGTCACTTATAAGTATTTATGAGCATATAAAAATACTCTAACCCTTATATACACAAACCCTCTCACGCTTTCATACTACACACATCCTTACCTACAAAGTGTTTTTTTTTAAATATCATGCTTACTGAAGAATCTCTTTCATAAGCTTCATAATGAATTCACTCTCGTTAGTATATACGATTATATATTAATATAAATTGTATAACTGTTGAGTTCCCAAAAAAATAAAGAAAAGAGAATTTTTTCTCCCGTTAAACTTCTTCGGAATAACATCATTTTCAAAAGATATTCGAAATTCGTCATAACTAAGGATATCAATCTCTAAAATAAAAATAAAACATTATGGGCATCTCAACAGAAACAGGGAAGCTTTCTGGTAACGAATATGGATTATCAAGGCGTTTTACAGGGCTTATGACCTGTCACCGGCTGGGTTAAGTGGCATATATTACAACATTCCCTATTCCGCCAACATCTCCGCAAAATGCTGTTAAAAATAAAACCCTTACAAACCCATCAATATCTGTCCCCTCCCCTCTTTTTCCTAATTCCCCCTCCATTGAGACCCTGACCGTGGATGCACGGGTGGATGTCTGGGATGGGGGGCCTGGCGAGGCGGGATACCGGTGTCAACACGGGTGGTTGTAATTACTAATAAATAATGATCGGGGTAGAAACTAACATACCCTACTACTGGTAATTTGGGCCGACTCTGGTTGGTTTGGGTGATGGAAACAATGACAATTATAATACATAAGCCGAGACAGTGGTTTGTTCGCGGTACAATGTAAATTCATTCGTATTTTTATCACACTAACAATCTTAAATTGCGGTTTAGTTTGTTGAAAAAATCGGTAGAGTTGGCTGGACTGTAAAAGACTCAATAGTCTTTAAAGCAGTCTAGAGAAAGGGTGGGGCTTTCATTGTAAACCCATCAATATATTAATTTTATACGCGGATTATCAAGTAGCTGAAGCTTTTAGCAGAACTCGTTTTTAAGCACGTTTATAAAGATAACGCTTCCTTTGAATGCTTTAAACCTGACAACACTTCTAAGCTATCTCGATCTCAGTTCGTTCCACCAAACTGATAGAACAAACTCGGTTTAATCCCAAAAAACAGCCAACACACTCTTGCTGAACAAGCGGCCGCATGTATTTGCAGACAAAAATAAAACAAGAAGCCTTTACGGGCGCAACCGCATGACAGGCAGGGGCCTTATGCTCGAGTCGACTTCAATGTCGCTCCAATGTCCCTCCAGCATGGTTGTTTTTGACGAAATACATATTTTGATCAAGTGTTGTATCTAATGTGCTTATATACTTGCAGACAAAAATAAAACTAGAAACCTTTACGAGTGCAACTGCATGACAGCCAGGGGCCTATGCTGGAGTCGACTTCAATTTCGCTCCAATGTCTCTACAGCATAGTTGTTCTTGACGAATTGCATGTTTTGATCAAATGTTGTTTCTAAAGTGCTAATGTATTTGCAGATAAAAACCGGGCGCAACCGCATGACAGCCAGGGGCCTATGCTGGAGTCGACTTCAATTTCGCTCCAATGTCTCTACAGCATTGGAGCGAGTCGTAATGACAAAATGCATGTTTTGATCAACTATTGTATCTGATGAGCTAATGAATTTTTAGACAGAAAATATAAAATTGTAAAATGCAAGTTTTTATTTGAAATATTTATCCTTGTGGTTAGATTCAAAATATTTTTAAAAAACCTGTAATAATTGGTTACTGAACTAAAAAATATCAGCATTTCTAATTTATGAATCCTTTAATACGTATTTTTGTCGTATCTGGTTAGGTAGGTGGTAAAAATATCGAGCGATTCAACAAAAGGTCCCTGTGCAGGTCGTCTGCAACCTTAAAAAGGGACGATTGATTTTCGCCTGGTTGGGTTGATATTATCTGCATTAATTCCCTTTGTATACACAACGGAGGTACAGATAATTAAATTCAAACAAATATTACGTACATAGGTACCATTTGCTGATTTAATGTACAAGTTATGGATTTATGATAATGTTTTAATAACATTGATGGTTCTAGCCTAAACGATTATTATCGAAATACATTGACAATAATTTGAAGAATATTATAAAACCGTATTATGTATTTGTAACAAGCATTCGTACACCATTTTTTATTAACAAGGTAATTTATTACCTAAAACTTACTTCAATTTAAGAAAGAAGAAAGTACTTCCATTTTTTTTAAGTCTGTCTGCCCTGGGATAACCTTTCGCCAATATGCCCCATAAAAAATATCTTTTTTTTTTTTTTTAAAATTAATTATTTTTTCGTTTTGCATTATGTTAAGAATTATGGATGTTTTTGTATGTATGAAAATGAGTTCATTAATCGTTATTATATTTTTTTTTGTTTATTTAGTATCTGCTCTTAAATTAATCAAAAGCAGTAAAACATCATTATTAATTTCGTGGTAAAAATATTTTGGTAAAATAACAATTTTAAACGTTAATTACTTTTGAAAAGGGACGTTTTTGGAGCCTTTGAGAAGTCCGACAGTTCGTTTAAAAATAATCATTTACCAAAGGTTAACAAACTTCCAGATTTTAAACCCAACTGAGGTGCAATCGATCACCTTAATTAAAATCATTTACAACCAATGAACCTTATCCCAATATTACGAACGGGATTCATTGAACCTGTTGATTAATGATGCATTACTGACTCTTATCATTAATAACGGCAATTAAATTTAGTTTTATATATAAAAGTATTATAACTCTTCGTCTGTAAATTCAGTAATAATTATAATATTGGTCGTAAACAAATTGGTAAATGTTTATTTTTAACAACATTTTGAACGTATACAAATACTTGTAGACAAATTACTGGATTATACCCATGCTGGGCTGATATCAGATATTATTGATATCCCAACAGAGACAGAGGAAGAAGATTGCCAAAAAATGCTTAACGAATCTTTTCAACAGATGTCACTACAGGAAAAAAATTGTTAAAAACTGTCGATAAACCAACTCAAATTTGGATGCTTCTTTACCAACTCGATATATATGGTGGTTTCAAAAATTTGTCATATATGGTTGTCAGATGATGGGAGGGAATGGGGAATGTTGTAGTACATCAAGTGGCTATTTAACCCAGCCAATGACAGGTCATAATCCCTGTAAACGCCTAGATAACCCACATTCGTTTCCAGAGTTTCTCTGTCTCTATTGGGATATCAATAATATCGTTTAGTTTTTTTTTTATTTATAACTTCGTGTACAATTACATAGCAAGATTACAAGGGCGGGCTTATTGCTTTTAAGCAACATTTTCCAACCAACCCTTGTTCTCTTTAATAAATAAATATTTCGTGTTGACCCCGTACGGGAATCGAAACCGCGACCTCATGAACGGTACCCAAATGCGCAACCACTATGCTACGAGGTGGATTCACATAAATAATATGTATGTGATACCTTGGAGTGGTACCTTTAGATGAAATGATCAAGATAAACTGAAACTTGGTGTACCGATGCCCTATGCAGTGCCCCTATGCACCATTAAGTGCGGGTGAGGGAAAGTATTATTAGTAGTGGTAAATTGGATTGAAAACTATCATTCAAACTGAACTCCTGATAACCATGAACAATATTTTTTATTTCTATTTCTACGCATTATATTGCTTTTTCTGGTATGGTACTACCAAATAAGGGTTCAGTATGAAATATTCAATTGAAATGTATTTCCTTAGATTAGTGTTTATATGTATCATGAATACACAAAACACTAGTCTAAAACAAACACTGGCGAAAAACTTCGACTGCCGCTACCGTTGGCGTTGACGCGTTCCCTGATCTCTTTGCCTTCAAATAATAATTAATGTCAAACGTACACTTCTCAATTTCACTACTCTACTTATTCAGTTGTACTATTTTAGGGAGGATTAGGGAAACGAAGGAAAGAATTGAGAAAATTAATGCTACATATATGGACACGTCGTAATGAATATTATTTGTAGCATCTTTGTGTCAGGATGCAAAAATTTACTGCCTGCATAGTTTACTTGAAAATTCAAATTTTATGTCACGTACCTAGTTACAGAAATAATCCACGATATTATACACTGCATAATAATTGGGTTCTTCCCGATTTTTTTATTTTTTATTTTAAAAAATTGATTGAAAAATTACAATATCAAGGGAATTTTTTTTTTATTTTTACGATGTCATATGAATTTTTTAGCGCAGTTTGAAACAGCGCCTTTTCAAATTGCTTGCAAAATCCTTCATTTGGCGCGCATGCCGGTGTGACGTCACAGCAATATAGGCGCTCACTACGAAATGAATTTCACGCCTTTTACGGTGGACGGGAATGACGTCATTAGCCAATAACGGGCGTTAAAAATCATTCGTATTTTCGTGTTTTTAAAACATAAATTTATAAATGAAAACATCATTTTTGAACATTGTGTTTTATATCGTTGGAATTGTAAAAATTTACTTTAAATATTTATAACGTTTTTAAGAATATTCGTGTTATCGGGAAGAACCCTATTGTACGGCAGATTTTTAGTAGTAAAAGGAATGAAGATTGTCTTTCGTATTTAAGATTAAAATATTCAGAATACATTCAGACATATCGACGGTTCAGAAGTAGAAACTTTTACATGTCATTAATACAGAGCTCTGGCTGAGATGCAATCCCAGAGATCTGAATACTTTAGGAGTGTTCTGCGGTCATCTCTGAATAAAGCAGAAACTCATTTCACGTCTGACAGCTGCTGTCAAACGGTGGCCGAGAAAGTAATAATTCACCCGGCGTGCGTAACTCGGATGCAGGGAAGCGCCAAGGGTAAAACTGAACCCCAACTTTTAATAGAACCTTCAAAAATATATTTACTAGTCGTACTTAGCATGTTAAAACAATTTTACAAAAGACGTTTAGGAAAAATTATTAGAAAAAGGAAACGCGCTATTTTTACTAACATGTAGAATACATTTTTACTGAATTACGAGCCGCCTCGTAGCGTTGTGGTGGCGCAATCGACTACCGAGCAAAAGGTCGCGGATTCAACATTTAATATTTATTTACATGTAATTTTCATGGTCGACGACCGGGACGCCGAGAACCTGATGCCTTGCAAAATAGGCAAGCATGGTTAAGGCTCTCGGGAGGCATACGTAGTATATGCCGAAACGCCTTCGCCGGATGACAGTAGATACCAATGTTGACAATTCGTCGACAGTTTGCGTCAGAGCTGCGGGACGTGGACTTGACTTGGGAGGATGCGCGAGAGCTGGCGGCCGATCGCTTGGCCTGGAGGCAGTTTGTGGATTCCATATGCTCCACATAGGGAGCGAATATGGTATAATGAAATGAAATGAAATTTTCATGGTCATATTTCATGTGTGATACCTTGTTCTGGTACTAAAGAGTAAGACTGATCATCTTACCTTCATGTAATAAAATTATCAAGATACACTGCACTTGGTGTACCAACGCAGTGCCCTATGCACCATTGGGTGCGAACAAGGAGAAGTAGTAGTAGAATAACGATGGCCAGAAAAAATCGTGTCTTGTCCTATGCTTAAAGCATGGGAACAAGTTATACAAATAAGGTCTCATAATTCCCTATAATTTTATGTTGTCTTAAATAACCAAGTACTTTTTTTTGCTGCTTTTATAGAGATATTGAATAAAAAGGTGAAATTTAGGACACCCTGTTATTTTTTATACAACTCGTATTTTAATTAATGTATTTTATACAAGACTAAGCGAAATTATATGTGCAAAAAAAATGATACCAAATGACATAATAATATTATGTAGCTAAGTATCACTTTCCTTTGCAGATATTATGTCGCTTAGTCAATTTTTTCTTGATATTCTTGATTTTTGTTAAAATGATTATCTTTGCAGTAGAATTATAATGGAAAACCAGAGAACTAAAGATGCCCAGAGCAGAAATAATAATTATGGAAATCCGTGTTTTTTATACACTAAACTCTTTCCCTTAATCTCTTCGCGTTACTGCATTCATTTTGTCGCAATGTCATTTGTTTGTAAATCAATATTTGAAAGTTACTTCGAAGAACCTTAGCTGAGTTTTCATTCAGTTTTGTAAATGTAAAAGTGAATAATTACTGGTTTTTTATCTTAGAAGCAGTTCACCAGTTTAAAAAAATGACAAACGAATACACAATATATGCAATATAATGTGTTACATGTATCTACAATTATTTTCTCTTATCCGCACCTAGTAGTGCATAAGGCACTGCATTTGTACACCAATAGCGGTGAATTCTCATCATTTATAAGGCTAGATGATCAGACTTACGCTCACTAGCCCAAAGTCACATATCATACATATTAAAGTATTCAAATCTATGTTCGATTGTTGTCAACTAACAAATTTAATTATTATGCGAGTGCCCGGTCGAGTTCCCGTAGTTATGCACTATTTTACTGTAGCCAATCATCGACCAATTACAGTGCTAACTCGCCGATACGAAGAATGCACGCACTGGCTAACAAGTATACTAACAATATTGATGTTTTTAACACAAATCTAGTGCATTTTAGGGAACAGTGTCTGGATGCCATCTCTGGCGATAATTAATAGATACCTACAGTGTTATCATTTAAAAATGTCTATGTAAAAGCCCAATGGGCGTAAAAACAACAATAAAATGGATAAATACATTTTTATGTGAAAATCAGCTTTATAATAAATTCTTCATATTGATCCCATTGGAAATCGAACCCATGACAAAATCCTTAGTAGCCCAACGTATAAAGAATGTATAAATACGTATGTATCTACAACAAAATATAAACTAATTACAACCTTGGTTTTCCTTAAACTTTGAACAAGTGCCAATTCTTCATATTAAGGCTATAAGGCAAATGCACAACAAGAAGACTGAATGGTCGCAAACAAAACGAGAACTCATCGTTTCGACGTCACTTGGAAATATTTAAAAACAGTGTCATTGAACGAGTAGATGTTTCGCTGTACATTGCTAGTTCCTTCATCTGGTCTCCGATGCACAAACGGCCACGCTTTAAAAGGGTACTTTGTTACAAATGGCATAATTTAGACTGCGCCATTTCCAGCGAGCGATTTGTTGCCTTTATACAAGGATTATTCAATCTGAAATGACGAATCTTGAGTTTTTTTTCAGAGCGTCTCAAATTCTTCGTATCGTTTAGGGAAGCTATTGACTGTCTCAGTTTTATGACAGTCATTAAAGTAAGATGTAGAAAAGTGAAAATAGTATATTTCATATTCTAATGAGACGAAGCATAACTGCAAATATAGTGATAGTGTTTACTGTTTCTGAAAAATTACGTGATTTTCGACAGTGAATATGCGAGTGTCTAATAAATTCGTATCAATAATGATTGCCATACACTTCACCGAATTTTTTAAGTCATAAACAAATGTAATGCGAACAATAAATAAAGCATAAAACTCGATATTGTGTATCGGAAATGCGAAGTGCCATTGTCTTGTCAAAATAAATATACACAAATGTTTACGCTATTAATTTTCGAGCGAAGATTATTTAAACCGCTCAAACAATTCCCGTGTAAACAAACCTTACCTCCTATACCTGACTGTGCTCCTGGTAACAAGTCTCCGCTGAACCGGCCATTTTGAAATATTTAAATGCATTAAGATGGCGGGCGACTGGATGAAACGTTCACCTAATGAATATTGACAGATGGGTATCGGACAAAATGGTACAATGTGTTCTCTCCGAGTATTAACTATTTATTTCCATCAAATGTTCAGCCTGATTTGAAAATACTCCTGACTATTCGATTATACAAATGAAGAAGCATTGATGTAGGTAAGCAAGAGTCTTAGCGAAATATTTGACTAAAAAAATACTTTGTTTTATTTTGATTCTTTCTTCTGTGGTTTTATTAATTTCATTTTCTTCGAGTCGCACCCAAAGAGTCAATGTCAGGTAAAACTATATTAATTATATTTCTCCTATGTGGAGCACACGGACATCACAAGATCCCTCCAGGAGACCCTATCGCCGGCTAACTCTCTCGACTCCTCTCACATTAGGCACGCATTTATCTACACCGCTGAATAGATCCTCTGGTCTAACTTAAGAAGTAGACAAAGAAGTCAAATAGTCGAAGAAGATTCAGCAATTATTAATTTATTTGTTTGTTTTATCGTACAGCAAAATAAATTGTATGCGTTTTTTTTTTTTATATTCGTAAAGGTATTACTTTAGTAACAAGGTTCATCTTGTCTTCATGTAATAATGTTCAAAATATTTTGATTCCAATCCAGTGCCCTTTGCTCTATATCTTGCGGATAATGGAAATTGTTGTAGAATAGTAGTAATTAAGTTATGTTATTGTTATTTCAATTCCGGATACTTATTGCTTTAAAGTAATCCACATTTTTGTTAAAAAATATTTTTAAAACACCTAGATCACTTTAGTACCAACAATATCAGAGATAATTTTCCTGAAATTTAAAAAAAGCTGTTTTTTAAACAAATATTTGTGTTTTCTTTACGCCAACTAAATATGATAATCCCTCGCCATCTTCGAAGAATTTGCGAAATAAAGCGTAGCTCGTTTCAAAGGAAAAATCATTAAAATAATTCTCCGCCGTCATATCAGAATTTTCTCGAAACATTAAAAGTTTTCAAAGAAAAATTACGCCCTCGATGAAAAAAATCACTCCGACTTTCCCTAAAAAATTGCCTAAGAAATTTCACTTTTACCGAGTCCTTGCGATAAAGATATTCATCAGTGAAACTTTTTTTGGACAATGGCTTTAGAAGTAGCTATAATAAAGGAACCATTTCTTGGGCCTATTCCTAAAAGGAATTATTTCTCGTAGTCAGTTTAGGTCTTTGGATGGGTAAACGACATACGTTGTAGTGATTGTCATAAAATGTATCATTAACACAATAACTTAGGGAAAAGAAAAATGTTTAACGATCTGGTTTGGCTTAGATACTAATTTAAAATGAAAGTAAGCTTGACAATTTACCGAATAATGAATATAAAATGCTGCGTATACTACTAATGTCCGCCTCGTAGCATAGTGGTAGCACATTTGGCTACCGTGCATGAGGTCGCGGGTTCAACATGAAATATTTGTTTACATGTGATTTTCATATTAATATATCATGTGTGATACCTTGGACTGATGCTGAAGCGTATGACTGATTATCTTACCTTGATGTAATAAATGATCAAGATACACTGCACTTGGTGTAGCATTGCAGTGCCCTATGCACCATTGGGTTCGGTTAAGGTAAAATAGTAGTAGTATACCATAATTCTATGTAATTTACTTGTAATGTAAAGAGTTTATTTGTGAAAATCTAACTTAAGTAAGAAAAAAATACATAATCCTTGTTTGAACTTCCTACGAAGAAAACTCTAATCTATCATTACAACATATTATATACTTTTCTTATTGTCATAAGTATTTTTTCAATGAAGTACGCTGATTAAAATTTATCCAAATACGTTTATAATCAATCGTAACGCACACTTTATTTGTGACCGAAAACTGTATAGTTTCTTGCGCAGTTTCTTAATTAACTGTACAGTCTGTCAAAAGACACGCTGAATATGTATATTTTGTAAGCGCGATCGTATGCTACTATTATTTTGTTTGCACACAAAAAATTATTAATATAGCTGAAATAGTAAATATATTTTTTGCATTTATCATCATCATCATTATACCATATCCGCTCCCTCTGTGGAGCATATTTATTCCACAAACTGCCTCCGGTCAAAGCGATCGGCCAATATATAACATATCAATATCTACTTAAACGTTTACAAAAAAAAACATTAACTGTCAGGTCAGCCAAACGTCGCGTCGACCATTCAATGTTCCATCAAGTTTTCCCTTTGTACGGGACAGTATGCAAACTGCATAGTTTTCTATCCCTTATAAAGTGCGATTATCTCTCACGAAAGTGGTAAAAAGTAATAATGTGTATTTATGTATTATTTAGCAGAATGCAAGGCTGAGCATTATCGACAAAATTAAGAAAGGTCTTTTACGTTGGTTTGGTCATGTAGAGCGAATGGATGATGAAAAAACGGCTAAAAAAATATATGATGCGACTGTGCCTGGATATAGAAGTCGAGGAAGGCCGAGAAAGACATGGCATGATCAAGTAAAACAAATGCTTGAAAGTGGGCATGTAAGAAGTCGGAATAATCGACGTGCGTGCATGAGAAGATGTATGAATGAAGGAAGCAAGAAAAGTATGCCAGGACATAGTGGTGTGGCGTTCTATCCTCTCTGCCCCTTCGGGGAAATGGCGTGATGGTTAGTTAGTTAGTTAGTTATGTATTATTTTTTTTAATATGTACGATTAACGCAAAAACGTACGTTTTACATTACAGGAAAACAGCATATTCCCGTTAAAAGCAATAACATTGTTCAAGTTTTAATTTTTTAATAATAAGTACCGTCTCAACTTAAGATTGTAAAAAAAATTACTGGCTTTGACTGTAACATCGAAAGAAAAATCCGAGATTCCAACAGAGTCTTATTATTATCTTTAACATGCTTGGCTAATTCCAAGTTTAGTATTGAGGCAGAACCCAGGCGGCTGCGGCCTAGGTTTAGGGATGCTAATATTCCCCGAAGAATATGTATACAAAAAAAAAATCCCTTATTTTTCAAAGACAACTGAAGCATTTGAGTTTTTACGATATAAGAAGTAAGGTACTCAAACTTTTCAATTTAGGAAAGGTTTTTGAAGAGTTGTTAAATAGTTGTGACAGAAAACAGGAATCAAGTTGTGGTGTAGTAAGATTCGAACCGATAGAAAAAACGTATCAATTATTGTTGTTAATATTGGATGATTTCATGCTTCAAGATGGAAATATTGCATAATATGAGATACCTTGGACTAGCACCGTAGCGTCAGACTGATCCTCTTGCCTTCGTCTAGTAAAAATGGTCAAGATACACTCAAGTGGTGTACTAATGCAGTGCCCTATGCACCATGTTGTGCGATCAAGGAAATGTGGTAGTAATAGTTTTTTCAAGGCTATTAAGGTGCCAGTAAGTATCGATAAGTAACGAGTAGAAATATCGATATTTAAAAAAAATCACAAGTAAAAAATAAATCGTTTGCATCCCTAACTAAGGTCTCTCGCAGACTGCTGCGATCTCTCCCACACATTTTGCTGTTGTTCTTAGCAAATGACCGAGCATTATTAATCTAAAACACGCATCGCTGATTTTACTTCTTGAACATTTTTCTTTTTCCATTCAGATAACAGAAGGGGAAGGGTGAGAGTGGTTCCTGGGCGGCGGGGCTTTACGACATTTTTGAGAATTTTCCACCGTGCTCTAGAGGCTTTAATGGAGATTACTTTTACACATTTTAAAAATTTATCTCCTGCTAAGTCAACTAAACAAAATATCTGATTTGTGCCCACGTATTTCTATTTTGGCAAAAAATAATTTTTAAATTTAAAATTTTAAAACCAGCACAATTACGTAAAAAGACTTAAAATACATACACAAAATAGACTTACTTATGTTGTTTAACTTTGCCAATTACTACCAAAAAGGTCGCAATGAAATGATTGTTAATTTTAAATTATTTTAAACTATCAAATGTTTATTATTCCGTCATCAGTTAAATACATTTTGCAAGCCTTACCACATTTGAAATCCTGGCTTAATATGGTAATAAAAAAGAATAGGATCCTGAATTAAATATTTAAACAAACCCTTAAGCTAAATTTAATCGTAATAAATGATAATTTGTAAAAGGAATAAAATAATAAGAAAGAAACTTTATTGAGTAAAAGAAAGCTCTTTTCCATGCTTAGTTATGTTAGCCTTACAAAAACAAGCGAAGAATCAAGAGAACACTTTTATTAACTTAGATTCCATTGTGTACAAAAGTTTTCTATTTAGCTTGATTCAAGAAAGTAGTCTAAAATGGTTTATATAATGCCCCACTCTGAACCAGCGTAAAAGCTTATGTAGCGAAAACTATTAGGATAAAATATTCCGTCAGAACTGGCTCCTTACGTAAAGTCTTTATTACTCCTAAATGAAGGTTTAACATTAAACATTTAGTCCTCAGAGATGGGGGAGATGGAGAAAAATAAAATAGATTTATGCCCAAAGAAGTGTCTAGAAAAGTGTTGAATTATTAAGTTGATTGTTGATACGAATGAATTGCTGTGTTTTTAGCTCACTCAAGCGGAGAAAATGCTTTTAGAAAGCATTTTATTTCTTAACACAACCTAGAGAAGTATTTCGTGGAAGAAGAAAAAATATTTACTCATTCTCTAAATGTTTTATGCGAATCTTTTCATTCCCTTTTTTGTGCAATAAAAACTGGTATTAAAAACGTAATATGAAGTCTATTTTAATTTTATTTTTGTACAGATTTAACACTCGCAGACCTAATAACTCGCGTAAAAAAATCTTTATTTCAAGTAGTGCCGATGTTATTTTGGGATTGCGATATTTTTCATTCCAAATTACTGCGTTCACGTTTTTCCTTATCCAATTTCATTACAAAAAAGATAAATGCAGTAATTACTAATGAATGCGAGAATTAAGGGATTAAATGATTTGAAAATATTATTACCCAACGCTTTTTATGAGAATTCCTCCCGAACCTTCTCTAATTTACCCCCGTGTATAAAATTCCCAAAAGACCAATTTGCTAGGCGCTTATTTAGAAAATCTAGCCGACCCCTTTCAGAACAAAACCGCAATCATTTTTTAGGAAAAAAATCTCGGCATTTTAATTTTGTCGGAAAGCAAATTGCTACAAAATTCAGTTAACAAATTAAGTTAATTAAATTTGGCGTCAAGTCAAGAGATGACCCGTCACATAACAAATAATCTTAGAAAATAAGCGTTTCATCAAAATTTCTCTTCGAGTATTTTTAAAGTTTTCCTTGACGACTGCTGGGAAACCGCCGCCGCCGACCGAGGTATAAAATAGTACGAAATGATGAAACTGCGGAACATCTTCCTTCTGTTTTGTCATTAGCGCTTCAAAGTAGCGCTTTTTCTCGGAAACTGCTTTTTACTTCGCCATTGACATTGTGGAACACACAAAATGTTTCGAGAACTCTCTAAATTTAGTTCTCATGTCAAAGACCTATCGTTTAATTACGGCCTAGAATATAAATTAACACATCTGTTTGCCGACTTGTTCGAATTGCGAGCAAAATGCTGATAAATGATCTTTGCTTTATAAATAAATTTTACTGACATGTAATCACTGAGGCATCATGTTGAACAGAAATAAATGAGACCTTACATAACGCGGAAGAAAATTTAATCTTACGTTTTCTTTTGATTTTAGCGTGGCTTCTTAATATTGTTTCTAAATTTATATTCGGCAAGGTTTGTTAACATGAATTTAACTTAAATTTGAAATTAACGTGCTTTTTTTCTCATTATTTATTTATTAAATTCTTAACTTATAATGAAATTTAATACTTTTTGTGAATATGTAATATTTATGTTAATTGCCTATGCGAAAATTTGTTAATTCATGTAATTGAATAAATAAAATTTCTTTTGACGTGATAACGTCTTATAAATCGATGAACGCCGGCTGCACACACGAAAAAGCATGACACATTGTCACGTTCCGCCTGAGCCGAAGGTGCAAGCGAGAGTGCGGAACAAGCGATAGAGAGGCACGATCGGCCTGAGCGTTCATTTTGTGACGCATCTATCTCTCTTTCACTCTATCGGCCGATGCGTCTGAGTAGAAGGGAGACAGCAGCAGCACACACAAGCTACAAAGTGAAAGTGAAATTAACGAGTGCAAAAAAATGATAATTTATGGAAAAAAATGTAATTTTCAATTAACTCCTGCTTTGTATTATACAAAATAATGATAATTCAGTTATAATCATTCAATTCAATTCATAAAAGTATGCTATTTTTCATCAATGTTTTCTTATGACGATTTCACGTAAAATTATCGTCCGTACACCGACTTTACAGACAGCCAAAAGTTGTTTTTTATTGAATGGAAGTTATTTTCAAGAATCAAGAATTTCTTTACTTGATTATTAAAAATGCACAAACAAAGAAACATTTGGTCGTGAACTTCTTAAACATTAAATAATATTCCTACAATCAAACGTACACGTGTTGTTTCTAACATAAGCAAACCTTACCTTATTACATAACGATACGTTTTCATACTTTATATATTTATTGGTTAAATGTATGTAAAATGATACCTTTTTTCAATGATATTCCATGTTTTTTTGAGCCTTACAAAGCAATTTAGAGTTTAACATAACTCACATAAAAGATTACCCTACAAATGAATTTAATTGATGATCTAAAAAAGATATTACCTTTTCAAACACACCACGTACAAAACATAGACAACAGTAGGATTCAATAACGGAAAATCGTAGGCGTCGGCACAGGTCGTCGGCGTCTCGGCGCCCGCCCGAACGACCTTAAACTTCGTCCGCTAGCTCGGTCAAGGGCCTATAGAGGGACAACCGTTGCACTGCCTAGAATAGGTACACTCACAATTACATTTACATTGTAAATGTAAATAGAGAATACCGAGTTTACCATGTAAATTTAAATAGTAGTTAATGTCATTTGGAAGACGTAATTTTATTCATTAAACTTTACTGAGTAGTTTTGTTTGTGAGGTTGTAAATCAAATGGATTTTAGAATCTTTGTTAATTTTATAGAACTTGGCTTATCTTTCGAAGAATTTTATTTTCTAAGGGAGTTCATTTTACAGAATAATATTGCGTATGATAATACATTTATTAGTTTTTTTTTGTTAGTTATAGGAGTTTGTTGCTCATATCCGAACCGGGTTGTGGTCTAGTGGTAGATTCGAGGACTCCGGATTAGAATCTATAGGTTCGAATCCCACTCCAGCACAACTTGTTTCCTGCCTACTGACACAGTTATTTCCGACTATTTGAAAGCAGTCCCAAAACTGAAATATTTGAGTATATCATAAGAACTCAAATGTTTCTTTTTATTAAAAAAAATAAATTATATATATATATATATATATATATATTAGTATTATATTGTACGTAGGTATTGAGTGATTTTAAACATTTTTATGATATATTTCAATTGAACAAAAGAGAGATAAAAAAGAAAAGCGGTATTTTTTCGTTAAGCATAGATTAATATTCTTTTTTGTAACAATGTCTACTGACCTATTGGTACTAAAAATAAAAAATATATTTTTCTTATTTTGTCATGCTTTTTAAAATCACAATGTGAATTAATGTTTTTTTTACCAACCTTGAAGGATTGTAGATGGCCTAAAATATTATCAAAATGAAGGGACTATTTTCAATTATTCATACATTGACAGCCCAGTCAACTACAGCTTACCATAGAGAGCTTTTATAAGTTCTGTCATTGACCGTGTCAGCTCGAAAATGACGAACGAAACATTTATATATTTATGACTAAAGCTAAGGAAAATGAAACATTTGAGAATAAGATATTTACGCCCACATTTCACCAACTAAAAAATCTACATGTTGCTGAGTGTTTTATATGAATTACGTACTTATTTAATACCTTTTTTTATGTTATCCAACCACCTCAACAGGCCAGGAGGCCCAATTACAGAGGAAAACAACGTCACTAACACCCAAGCTTAAGAAAAATCACTTTATATTGCATAAAATTATCAAAAACTTCATAATTATATATTCAAAAAAGTTATTTTCTTTTATATACACCCTGCAAACAAAAAATTTGTTAAACAACATTTTTGAAATGAATACAAATTAATACTTGTAGGCCTTACCTACACTAATAAAAAGATGATTGCCAAAAAAAATGCTTTGCAATCTTCTCAACAGATGACACCAGCATAGAAATTTCTACAAAAGAAACGAAGACGATTTCAATATATACTAGTTCCATAAATTTGTCATATATGGCTATCAGATGATGAGCGGAATGGGGAATGTTGAAGTACATCAAGTGACCACTTAACCCAGCCAATGACAGGTCATAAGCCCTGTAAACGCCTAGATAACAATAATTTCAAATCGATCATATCAATAATATCAAATAATTTGAAATTGAAATAAATTCACGGGTTGCTTTGTGAATTGGCAAGTGTAAATAATGCGCGTTGGGCATGAGGTCACGGAATCGATTCCAGCAATACGTAATATCTATCTATTTCAATGCACTGAAGCGTTAGACTGATCATCTTACCTCCATGTACTAAATTTTCAAGGTGCACTTTTAACTGGTGTACGAATTCAGTACCCTATGAATCACTGGATATAAATAAGGGAAATAAGTATAATTGAAAATTCAACAGTTACCATAAAGTGTAAGGCCTTTGCCATGGATTCAATTAGATACTAGCTGAGTTAGGCGTTAGGTTTCTTTTAATTCGTTAAATATTTACGTCAAATATTCGGAAGTGCAAATTGTAGTAGATTCCCCGTAAACACATCTTTTGAATCGTTTCCTTTAATTATATAGTAGTATTTCTAATTACTTAGTGTTAGAAAAACCATTTTGGGATTGGTTCTGATAGCTTTCTATTTTTGTACAGTGGTGCAGGGTTAAATTTGGGGGTATTTAAAATACAGGTGCAAAAAAATGATAAACGTAAAGCACAGATGACTCTTTAATTAAAATATGACTCTCCCCCTTAACACTTCTACCCCCGCTCCTTGATTCTGATCCCAACCCTTAACATTACATTCACCCTATCATCCCTGGCAACCCTATTTACTCCACCACCCTTCTCTCCAGGGCTGCGAAATCTGAATCGCGTACAAATCAAACTGTTTTTTCTAAACATCATTTTGAGTGTATCGTTGATAAATAATTAATAAAACAGAGAGCATTCACATTTGAATACACATACAATTCAGATATCTGGGATACTGAATACTAGGTAGAACGGGGAATGTTGTAAAACATTAAGTGGCTACTTAACCCAGCCAATGACAGTCCTGTAATCGCCTAGATATCCCTTTCCAAACTTCTCGTCTCAGCTGAGATGTAAATTAATTGTCAATAATACCTATTCTATGTTGTGGGATGGCAGATAGACATGGAAAACAGATATTGACATCGATTTTTAAATATTATATCACCAATAACAGTTTTTTTTCGGTATGAAATAGACAATTATTTGTATTTTCATTGTTTTTTAATAATGTTTTTTAATAATTTTAAACAGTTACCTATGCACCATTGAATTCGGGAAAGGGAAAGTAATAGTAGTCGTATAATGCATTTAAACTGAAAATTATTTAAAAAAAATAAATACAAGTACAACTCATCCACTTCCAATGATGCATAGGCACTGCATTGGTGCACCAAGTGCAGTTTATCTTTATCATTGGTGTCAATTTCAAATTTAAATTTATGACTTCAGAATGAAATTTATTTTTGATCAACTCGGTATTTTACAATCCCACATCCCTGCCCATCCCATTACGATACGATTGCGAGCATACATCATGTTTGATAATGATGCTGAGAGCTTTGAAACACGTGTCAAATATACAACCATGCATATTTGTTCTTCGATATGTGCATTTAGGGACTCGTATTTTCAACTCTTCGTTAAAATTGCATATCTTTACAGAACTTGAATGTTATTTTTCTGCGCTTTAACACAATATTTATTTATAACATCATGTACAATTACATAGTAAGGGTATATGTAATATGTAGCAGTTAAATGTATTTTTCGTTTAATCGTATTTATTAATGTATTTACGGTAATTACATATCTTATATACACTTTAAAAAGTAGCAGAAAGGGTAAAACAATATTAAAATATATAAAGCTTGATTGACAGACACCAAAAAGTCGCTATGGTAAAATTTAAAAAAGGATACTGAGTTTTTTATCAATATACCTTATAACATGAACGTACTATCTACATTTATGATAGAGTTACTATAAACTTAAAATATTTGGTACCTAATTCTCTTATTTATAAAAAAATAATTAATCAAACAGTTTATTTTAATTCTCATACAAAAAGTCATAATAATATTTTATTTTTTTAACTTAACAGATAAAAAACATATTTTGTAATAATTTCAGATGAAATTACATGATTGAATACTGTTTTTAGCGTAAATAAGTAAGTTTAAATTACGAATTATGCGAGCATGCTTTTAAAAAAAAAATATATTGTGAATTATATAAAACTAATTATTTATTCAAATTACTAAGGAAAACACGTGTGTAACTGAGTTTAAACCTTTTTGGGGACATTGAACTGTAGATGAATCAAGTTTAAAGAAATTAATAACAAAAAAGTAGTATTTCTTAAATTAACATGATTAATATGATATGTGATGTGACATATGTGACGCAGATGAGTTCATAGTAACATAATACATACACTTGGAAACGATTAAAATAGGTTTGTTTTTTCGTAATACCTACATATTTATATACTTTTAAGATGTTTTTGACGGCTTAAAATTTTTTCAGCAATTAAACAAATTAATTCAAATATCAAATAATTACGTAATATGTATTATTGGTGACAAACAAAACTTGGAAAATACTTTACTTTGATTTTAGTGTCAGTAAGACATACATATTGTATTTTAGTTAATGAAACAACCACCAAGTTCCCTTTAAAATCTGAAATTCTATATCATTATAAATATTTCTATATATATGTCTAGTCTTTTAATTTTGTACCATTTTTAGCAGATTTCCAAACGATCTATCTTTATTGACAACATTTTCTTTACCCAAAACAATAATTTCATCAAAAATGTCACCGCAAAACATACAATCTTCTTTTTTTATAAAGCCATCAATTTCTAGTTGACTGCACGTCAAACTGGCTTCAGTAATATTTTATTGAAAAATGATTACTAGTGTCATCTGGCGGCGAGAAAAACAACCACCAGGTGATAAGGTACACTTTGTGTGTGTAGGTCTGTAATGCCTACACCACTAATACTTGCATAGTAATATTCACTCTTGCATGTGTCTGTGTTGGAACTGTAGACGGCTTGGCACCGCGAGCGTCATACCCCGCAACCAACACATTCAAACAATGATGATAATTCGAAGGCACGATTAAAAAAGAATGATGCGTAACATGCAAATCATATTCAACTCAAACAAAATAAAAATGTTTTTGTACTTTGGTTGGTTTTTACTTGCGACGTTTTCGGGACGGACTATAATAGACATGACAACATAGAAAAAATATCGTAATACAACAGCAGTGGTATTGTAGAATTATTTGCAAAAAATGCTCGGGAGTTATTAGTGCTTACCGAAAAAACAAAAGCGTGATGGAGTGTATAAAATATCAAGATACTTTTTTGATTTCTGAGAATTTTAATTTTAAATCTTTAAAAGTTTTTTGCTAGGCGGTTTTTGATGGCGTAAAATAAAAAGGAACCAACTGACGAAAAGTAATATTTTTTTACAAAGTTAATCGAATGGAGCTTTTTGATACAGAGGCTATAACAGAGACCTATACAAGGGACCGGGAATTTCCTTTACAAAACTTAAAATTGTAATAAGGTCTCGTTTTCAGAATTACCTATGAGAAAAAAATAATTAGGTACCAATAGATTAAAATTAAAATAAACATACTAGTCGCCCTCGCGTAAGTTTTGATTTCTTTTTTACTATTATTTCCAGAATTCACTCAAAACCCGTTATTGGTCATGCAAACTAATGTTCCAGATCTTATATTATTATACTCTGTAACGACTGTGTTGGTTTTGTAAATAAATAAATAAAATAAAAAATAAGATGGGGTCTGGCGATTTAGAACTATAATACAGGCTGTAAAAAAGTGAAGAGAATCGAGCATAAAAAAATCCTAAAGTATTTTCTATAAATTTAGTAAAGGGAGATAGCAGTTGTGCAAAATAACTGACGGTTGGAGATTAACATAGATTTTATTTTAAAAGAAACCTTTGAACAACTTGAAAGTAATTGGGTAAACTTCTTTACTTTTAAAGTATGTTTAATATGGATTTAAAGTAAGAAATTCATTTATTAAGACTAAAAAAATAATTTTTCTTTTTACTGTTTTTAATTAAATAACAATTTAAAAAAAATATTTTCCACGCTTAAAGTAGTTTATTTGCAAATGAAAATGGGTAAAATCTGACCAATAAAATATAAAAATAGAAAATATTTTATAAAGCTATTCATCAAAGGAGCTTTCTGATATACCATGTTAATTTTTGTAGCACTTGCTATCCCTTATTTATCAGAATTTTTTTCTAAAGTATTTTACAATGAAATTTTTAGAATCTCAGATACCGCCTATAAGAAATAAACCAAATGCAGCTAATCCGCAAACGTATAAAAATATAGACAAAAAAGTTGCAAAGCGAGCAGTTATATACTATATTTCAACACACATGTATCACATTTAGGAGATTTCATCAAATTTCCGCTGAAGTCTTAAATTAAGACAATTTGCATTACATGCATCAAAGCGCTGCAATTTTAATAAGTAATTGCCTTTTTTTCATTTCTGTAAAAGTCCATTTGAAGTTAACACATGTATGACGCATGACAAGACGTCCATCTTGACAGGCGATGACAAACGCCTTAGTAAATGCCAAGAAAAATGGATAATGCTGAGTGTATTATTACTTTGATCTCCACCTCAGTGATTACCTTTGATGTTCTTCATTTGTTAATTACCTGCATGGGGGTCTATAAATCAGGGTTGGCACTTTCAAATTAACACAAGCAATCAACAGATATGATTTTTAATCCATTATAAATATGATTATGTAGTTACCGCATTACGTACATATATTAATTGCGTAAATATAAGGTTTTAGTCTGCATTACTAACACTCCAGGATATTGTTTATTTATTATAATAATATTTATTTATATTTTACTAAGTATTTTTCATGATTTCTTTAAGGAGTTGGATCCTGAGACACACGTAAATTTGCCATTTTACGCTAAACAAAAATGATCCTGTTTATGCTGATAATAAATATTTATATCCAAAGACACCTTAGAATAAATATTAAAGTACATACAAGAAATCGCTTTTTGGGAGGTTTGAAATATTCAATATTAACGCAATTTTTTCCAAAGATATGTATTTAAAGATATGATTGCTGCCTCGGGAGAACCTGAACCCGAGCTGCCTCTTCTTTACGCCTGCAGGATCCCGCCGTCCTGGCAGACCGTCGATGACCATCCTACGATTGTATTTGGCGGAGCTGATGGATGCGGGCCTGACGCGGGGAGGAGGCGAGAGAGCTGGCTGGTGATAGGATCTCCTGGAGGGATCTAGTGATGTCCACATGCTCCACATAGGAGCGAACGTGGCAAAAGAAGAAAGAAAAAGAATGTATTTAAAAGGTAAGGTTCTTGTAATTTAATTACAATGTAAATGGTGCTTGTACCGCTGAAATTATAAAATAAAATGAATATTTATCATCCTTCTATATTTTTATATTTTGAAAAATTATTACATTGTTGTTAAATCGTTTTAAAAGAAGTCATTATGTTAAAAATAACCAGTCCATACAAACATATTTAAATTGACCGGTTTATATGGAATACAAATTAACATACTGTCGAATGTGGATGTAGATGGAAAATGGATTATGAAACAGTAAGAATATGGCCACTAGAACCAAAAGATTTCAAACTTAAGTCCATTGTTTTATTATGTTCATACTCAACCAAAAGAATAATCAAATAAATGAGACAGATACCAACGACGAAATACTTACATACACAGGTAAAACAATAACTCCATCTTACATTTTCTATAGTAATACAGCTTATCATTTTTCATGTAGCATGTAATTAACATACATAGAAAATTTAGTAGGTTCTAGTTTTAGAACGAGCAGGAAGATCCAAAATGCATTCTGATGATTTAGCAGCTTCTATTAATTCTGACATACCTGACACCAACGCTATGGATAAGATACACTAGCATTTGATTTTTTTTTTCTTTATCTACAAAGTATAAGTTTTGTATTTATTGTAAAAGCTAGAAAATACATTATTTTAACACCTTTTCAAAAAAGTAAGCTCAACAAATCATCGCTATTCGAGTAAAAATTCTCAGAACATAATTATGTAATATTGTGTCAATTTTTTCATAGCCAGTTTTTTAAAGAATCTTCAACACATAATTGAGCAAAACTTGGAATTTCTCCAATTAACATTTTCATCAAAACTTCGAATTTTCCTTTTTCCTGTTAATTTTAAATTTTTAAGTCTAATTTTAAAAGGTTGAGGATATTTCAATTACCAGTCGGATTTAGATTTGACTCATAAAATGATACGTCAAACTAAGCTATTCTTGAGGTCGTTGACTTGACTCTTGCCTGGATTATATTTTTTACATTTCTATATAACAATATTATACAATAAAGATACTGGTTAGTTCATAATATATTATATAAATAAAAATATAATTTAGCATATTTAAGTTGTAATTCGAACACAGTAATAAGGATTTTTTATCTCCGCAACTTATATTGATTTTTCACATAAACAATCAGTGTGACATTTGAAATAACTAAATAACTAACCATCACGTGATTTCCCCATAGGATTAGGCAGATAGGATAGAACGCCACATCACTCTGTCCTAACACACTTCTTTTGCTTCCTTCACATTCATACATCTTCTCATGCACGCACGTCGATTATTCCGACATTTCACATGACCACCATCAAGTATTTGTTGTACTTATTCATGCCATGTCTTTCTCGGCCTTCCTCAGCTTCTACAACCAGACACACTCGCATCGTAAATCATTTAAGTCTTTCTTTCATGATTCATTCGCTCCAAATGACCGAACCATCGCAAAAAGACCTTTCTTAATTTAGTCGATAATGCTTATCTTAGCCTTGCATTCTGCTCTTATTTCGACATTAGGGCACCGGTCTTACATGGTTTTTTTCCCACACATTCGCCTGAGAGATCGCATTTCAATATCATTTGAAATATACTATTAAATTAAAAATAAAAATACATTTGTATGCTAACTTTCTCAAAGCCGAACAAAGCTCCAATGTAATATCTTGTTCTTATTTTTTGCCTGTGTAGTTGACGTTCAAGACACAAGGAACTTGATTTCTATAGGATGGCTTTCGTTAGAAGTCACCTATAGGGTGATGTAGGTACATAACAATATATTATTTATAGCCCAAAGAACATGATCTGAAATTGTTTACCTAAAATAATTCCGAAATATTGTGATAGTTTCGTAGGTACTGCGTTTCTTGGCCACTAGTCAATATACAGCCACAAATTCCGCAAATTCTAGGACTATGAGAAGGTTTATTATTTAAACGCAAAAAAATATTTTGTAAGATTTAAAAAATATATGTTAAATAAAATAATATATTTTTAATAAAATAATTATATTTTTAAGATTTCTTATTTCTACAATTTTTTTTTTCACATTCTTACGACACAGTTTAAGGACACTTATCTTTAATTTAAGCTTTAATTCTTGTAAAAACTAGCACAGCCCTAATAATCACAAATCAAGTATAAAAAAGGGTATTAAAAACCACAATGCTAACGACTACAGTTCTACGTGGAAGCGTCTTGACGTTTTAGCAATTTAATTGGCGGAAGTGCAGGAATACAGTCTTTTGACAGAATATAGCTTTGTTAAGCTGTTGTTTTATTGGACACATGACCAAAGCTCTCGGTAGGAACATCAAATACCGGAGAGGTGTCTCACACGGGTCAAAGACTTGTATATAATTACTTTCTTGCATTTAATGGTTCGTATTTTAACGCAGTTACTGCTATCATTAACTAAACTAATATCATCATCATCATGATGAATTCCCAAGTGGATTTTTTTTTTTTAAATTACAAATACCGAAATTTATAAATTGTTTAGGCATTATTATTGATTGGTTTGACTTTGTAAGGAACACAGAGGTGAGGCAACGGACACAGCAACCCTTGGTATCTACTGTCATCCTGCGAAGGCGTTTCGGCTGGCTAGGCCATATACTACGTATGCCTCCCGAGAGCCTTAACCATGCTTGCCTATTTTACAAGGCATCAGGTCTCGGCGTCCTGGTCATCCACTGTTGACAATTCGTCGGCAGTTTGCGTCAGAGCTGCGGGACGTGGACTTGACTTGGGAGGATGCACGGGAGCTGGCAGCCGGTCGCTTGGCCTGGAGGCAGTTTGTGGATTCCATATGCTCCACATCTGGGATATGGTATGATGATGATGATGATGATTATTATTATTACATAAAATGAGTGTTTCTTTGGTTCGCCTCGTGTAGTGGTTAGCACGTTGGGCACGAGGTTGCGGGCTCGATTCCCGTAGGGGATATTTATTTGCATGTGGTTTGCATATGAATATATTTATCGTGTATGATACCTTAGCACTGAAGCGCAAGCACTGATCAAATACTTACAACTTAACAATACGTTTAATAAATAGACTTAAATCATGTACACTAAGATGCTGCAAGTATTTCAGTTTTTTAGAACATTTTGAAAAAAAAAATCCAAATTTAATAAGGTATGTAAATACAAATCATACTAAATACAATATATAATAACCATTAATCTCATACATGAATAACTAGTTGTATTTCTAGTATAAATGATATAAAAAAACGGCAAATAGAAAGAAAAATTAAAAGTTTTTCTAAGTGCTTTCCTAACGGAAGACCCACTGTCGTGAAATAAAAAAAACATTGATCGACATCCGAGGTGATAAAAAATGCGATTTTAGTAACAAGATTTTCTACCAAATAAGCATAACCATTGGCAACAATAGTTGGTTTCAATATTTTTAGATACTGCATATTGGCAGGTATTATTGTTAAAATTAATGATGTATGTCTTTGTCGTCTGTTGGCTGTCCATAAACAACATATAAAAAATGCACACTACACCAATGCAGTGCACCATTTGGATGCGGATAAGGAAGAGGAGTGTTACTGTTACGTGCTTTTATTTAATATCTAACTACATTGTATAATGTACATCATATACATTTTCATTGCCTCGGATTTTGGATGCTTGGTGATAGACAGTCGATGGGAGAAAGTGTCAAATATTCCATTCGGTTAGCGAACCAATAAAATATAATCTCGCGGCACTCCGGCACAGAGTCAAGGGCGTGCATACTCTGTGTTTAATAACCAGTGGCAGTGCGTCAGAGGGAATTTCGGGGAAAACGTGACAAAAACACATTTCACCTTGCCGGATCCGAAACGAGACAAAGTCAACGCTACCTAGCTAGGGTATTCCGAACTCTGAGATAATGCAGTGCCGGAGAACTTTTAAATATTAATTTAAACATTAAAAATATTAACTTTTTAAATGAAAACACTTTGTTTTTAACTACTTTTTTATTTTATTATTATAAATCCCGACCGGTTTCGAAACAACACGTGTCTCTTTGTCAAGGGTACAAGAATGAATGAAATTGGATAATGAAGTAAGTTGTGTCAGTGCATATATGTTCAATGGTCAGTTGCTCGATCACAGATCACTACCGACTCGGTAATAAGCGACGTGATAACGATTTCTTACCCATGGATGTTTAACGTTTTCGCGATCACAATGCAACACGCGTTAAAAGTTATCGATCGTGATTATTAAACGAGCGCATACTAGTCGCGAGCTATTTCCCGAGATATATCTTATTCGCACATATATTCATTCAATCTTTATTATAATTTAGCTGGTTTTCGGCAAGCCAAATATTGAGAAAAGCAGTCGACATAATAAAAAAATCCGACAAGCGCGTTGATTTAACGTTTGACGTACGGCCGCGATATTGCGGGCATCGGCCCAGCTCGGGTCAGATCGGCTATGCTCGGCTCCGATACCACGGTATCGAACTGTGATCGGTCAAATCGTTAGGGATAGCACGTGGATAGCATGTTTTTAACTACGTCGATAGTTATCTGTGATTGAGCAACAGGTCTATTGTTTGTCTAAGGTTGAGAGATGAATGGATGGGTGGGTAATTTATGACTTTTTTTATGGATTTAGGTATCTTTAAGTTAAGAAAGGGGCTGTAGGAAATATTATTTATTTGATTATTTATTAAGTTGCGATTATTATTTAAAGACTTTTTTATTTCAAAAATGTCTAAATTGTCTAATTTTAATAGTTTATGTTCTACATGTAACACTTGTACCCTTGACAAGAAGACACGTGTTGTTTCGAAGCCGGTCGGAAGTTTTAATAATAAAATAAAAAAGTAGTTAAAAACAAAGTATTTTCATTTAAATAGTTTAGAATGAATAACAAAAGAAAATAACAAAGTGAGTGCTTCCAACATAAATTTCATATTAAAAATATTTATTTTTATAAATCATCTTTAGAATCTCAACACATGCAGTTAAGCCCTGGAAGCGAAAATGCATTGAACTAGGCATTTACAGGACAAGGAAAATGCAATACATCAAGTCTAGTGGTCACCTCAAATAATACAGTTGATAATAGGTCATAAGCCATGTAAATATTTCATATTCGTTTCTAGAGCTTTTCTGACTGTTGAGATTTTAATAATTATTTAGCCGTCAATTTTTTTTATTATCTAAACTGAGATAAAGAAGTTTTTACAAATGCACGGTCTCCTGAAGGCTGAAGTGATGTCCATATGTATTACATGGGAACCAAGAAGGACTATGGTCTTTATTATTGTCTATAATATTATGATAACACAATACATTTTACAGATTTAGTCCGCCTCGTTGCATAGTGGTAGCGCATTTGGCTACCGTGCATGAGGTTGCGGGTTCGATTCCCTTAGGGGATCAACGTGTAATGTTTATTTTTCATGTGATCTTCATTTCAATGTTTTATGTGTGAAACCTTGGACTGCTACTGAAGCGTTTGAATGATGATCTTACCTGCATGTAATAAAATGATCAATATACACTGCACTTGGTGTTGAGATGCAGTGCTTTATGCACCACTAGGTGTGGATAAGGGAAGTAGTAGTGGTTTTACAGATTTAGCAAAACAATTCATGCAAAATACCTCTTCATTGTCCAATCACTAGACAATGTCATCTTTTTTATAATTTAGCACCATCAAATAACTATTTGAAAAATTCTTTTATATATCGTAGTTGTGCAAAATTTAATGAATATTGTACCTGTCTTGACATTTTTAACATCAGACTACCCAATTTCAAATTAAAATTATTTGAAATCTTATAGACTGTAAAAGGTAATCCTAATTCTATTCCCAGTCATCTCTTTTTCCTTTTACCTATCCCTATCATCCTATCCTTCCCTCATAACTCTTTATTTTTATATTTTTTCTTATATTTATTTTTTCCATCCACTTTGAATTGTATAAATGTGAAAAGCCATAATGGTAATCATGCTTTTCTGTATTCTACGTTCATGTATCGATACTGTTGTTTTTCCTATAAATAAAATAAAATAAAATAAAAAAAAATGTGACTTTGGTGAGAGGTCAGTAGCGACCCATGATAACTGAAAAAATCCGTGGCAAGTATGTTTTAAACAAAATGTAATACGTACAATGACAAATGATTTCATAACTAAATAACTTGACATCTACTATTTTATAATGAGATGCCTAGAAATTCACGTACCGCCCTTTAACCGGCTGGCGGCTTGCTTAACCGCTCATATCGGGGCTCGTCTAATTGACACACACGTATTTTGGCAGGTCCGCCGCATTTCTCGGAATGACGGAAGACCTAAGCGCTAACAACTGCTCGTCTCTGAGATATTGCACGGCTGAAGTAGAAGCTTCAATCTTCAAGTTCAATTGGACGGCGAATCCAACCCGAAACTGGACGAGAGAAAATTATTTCTTCAATTTATATGGGGTTGTGAAAGCTAAAAAAAAAATCTGATTTTACTAATCTACGCCCGAGTGTGCATAGGACACTGCTTTTATACACCAATTGCTGTGAACATCGAATATTTTTTTTAACGAAAACATGATCAGTCTTTGCTTCTAAGGTGCCATATTTATAATGTTTCATGTTGACCCCATCGGAAATCGAATCCGCGACCGACTATAGCCTTATTATTATTAGCTGTATTACAGCCTAATGCTCTATCCACTTCACTACAAGGCAGACAAATCGCCACAATTTTAAAATCAGTGTTCTTAAGATGACCACCAAAAATCTATATTTTATTTTTAATTTATTCAAATGTGTATGCAATAAATGCAGTATAATAATATCGATTAGGTATTGATGATAATATACTATGCGGGTTTATTTTTTTTTTAAGTCCTTATTAAGAAAATAAACATAACATTAGAAAAAAAATATTGCCGTCCCGATAAACCGCAATTTGTACTGATAAATGACCACAATAAAGGTATTTTAATTTGGCGTACCCACTGGCGCCAAGGAGTGCGAATAAAAATATAAGTTTTTGTTTTCGTTATTTATATTATCACCATTTACTTTGTAAATCATTTTATTAGCGTTTTGTATTAGCTCTGATGATGGTACGGTGGTACCGAAACTAGTTAGTAATAACTCAATTAAAAAGTGAATAAAAAAACAAAGTGATTTTTTATTTTATTTAAAAAAGTTTTTTTTTTCGTGTTATAATTTTTTTTTAAAACTTAGTTTGTATTTTAGCCCAGTTAAAGAAACTAATACAAATAATACATTACGTTCTAATTGTTTTTATGACGTAACAGAACACAAGCATACCTACTTACCTTTATTAATTAAAACATATAAGAAATTCACGGTTTTTTAAAAAAAAAATTTATCATCACAATTATTATTTTCATGCTCAATATTTTTAAAAACGCAAATAACATACTGATTGATGTTGGTTTCAATCAGGGTAAAATTAACCCATGTAAACTTTTAAAGGTTTGTGATATTAATAATAATTAATTATAGCTTTTGGCAACAAGACTATTTAAAATAAATATTGTGTAATATAGTGTTTACTTCGCAGATATTCAGAAAAATTATATAAATACTAACTTTTAATTGATGAAATAAATATACCTTTATACAGGGCGTCCCAAACTTATGGGACATGAAGGGGAAGTACCTTAAATATCGTAGATAGTGTATTTTGCTGAAAGAAGACTTTATGTTACTTTTAAAAGTTAGTAATTCTGCATTCATAGATTTTCTAAAAATTACTTGCTTCGTCTGGGAATCGAACCGACTTAAATGTCAAAAAAAAATCAACCTACTTTTATGATGCCAATCGAAAGAATAGCTAAAAAATAATAACTTTGCTTAAGTAACATAGTATTTTTAAAAAAAAAGAAACAACATGAAATTAATTTTTTTAAGCAAATTAAAAACATACATGAAAGTGCCGTAGTCAATTAAGTAAGTATTTTTGTAAATTAATTAATTAAATGCTCAAAATGTGATCCCTCTTGTCTTACGCAAATCGCCTGACTCAATCATTTTACGTTGTTCCTTTCTTTTAAAATACTATGTTACTTAAGCAAAGTTATTATTTTTTGAATGCAGAATTACTATCTTTTAAAAGTAACATAAAGTCTTCTTTCGGCAAAATAAACTATCTACGATATTTAAGGTACTTCCCCTTTATGTCCCATAAGTTTGGGACGCCCTGTATACCTTTCAAAACATATAGTTTACTATCTATAATTTAAATACATATCGCCATATAAATATTTACTTAAAAATTAAATGAATCGTTTTAAATGTACATAATAACAACAGTTAGTTGTATAGATTACTTCAGTAATAGCATACACTAAAAGTTCGCATTACTTTTGCTTCCTTTTGTAATGAAATATTCATCTCTGTTTATAAATATACTATTTTAGTAAAATACAATACTTCCAGTTATCGTTATTGCTACTGTTTGTAATGTTTATTATTTTAATAGCGGCTATAAAATGTTAGCTTTATTTCGACAATATTCACAGTCAGAAGTTTACCATTATTAGGTATTATGTTAAATGCCTATTGCTTTTTTACCTTATTGTAAGCAGTTAGTTGATCTATCAATGTATTTATGTTGGAAAACATTTTTTAACAACACCCAAGTAAACTAAAACGATTTTACAATGTCATTGTTATTATTATTATTTGCAAGTTTAGTCTTTATTTAATAAAAACATATTTATTATTAGTTCAAATCCGTTTTGCGTCTTGTAATTACTTTAGTTTTATTACATTTTACATGAGTAAAATGGTTTTTGTGAACATTTTAGAAATTAATTTTTAAAAAAGCTTTTTTTAAAGTTCTTCAATTACACATTTATTAATAGCGCTCAAACGGCTTTTCAATAGATTTACAGCAAGTTTTAAAGGTGAATTGGATACTAACTTTGGTGAAAAATAACATACAAAAACAAAATTTAAAAAAAAAATGTGTACACAAGAAACGTAGGTATTTACAAAATAGGAAAAAGAAAAATAATAATGTATTGAAAAATAATAAAAATATTTTACAGTGCTAAGGATTAGGCATGAATATTTTTTCTGACTATTTAAAGAACCATATTGTCATCGAAATAAAATATGTGAATGTAATAATTTTCGTTTTAGGGGATGTTCCCTAAAAAATAAAACGCTACCACGTGATTTATTCGCGTAAAATCTTCCTTTTCCTTTGCAGTTCCGTTTACATCCGCGTTTTTATGGAATTAAAAAATGCAATAACCGTATTTTGCATTACGTGAAAATCCTCGGTCGTGTGTGATTGCTCTAAATGCAAGCGGTCATGCGATTGTCGAATTTGCAGCTCGCGTGTTACGGATCAATATCGTTTGTCACTTTTATTGGTCCGGGGGAACCTATTTTACTCCTAATAGTGATGCGCACAAACAGATAATTAATATAAAATTACAGAAAACTTTCAAATCAGCCATTAGTGTAAGATAATTTGATAGACAACATCTCTTTTTAACAGTATTGCCTCAGACATTGACATCCTCCACTTTTACTGAATATTTATATTTGTACATGCAATGTTATTGGATGCAGAAGTTGAAGAAGACCGAAAAAACAATGGCATTATCAAGTAAAAGTAGTTTAAGTAGTCAATATTAAATTAGTATTGCCAACATAAAATTAGACATAAACGCAATAAATGCCTGGTAAACTTCCATATATTTCCCTGAAATTACCTTTTTTGACACATACAGCTACAATACACTTTTTTTTTATTTTTAAAAAAGAAATCTATGCAATCTTATGATATTTGCACATATTTCAATTTGTAAATACTATTTTCAATAAAGCCTAAGCGGCTTGTGCTTGAAAATAGGAATCGAGCCGTGTTGAAGTGGGGATTCGAACCGACGATCTCTGGACTCAAAGACCGCGACGCCACTACTGGGCCGCCACCCGTTCAAATAACCAAAACAAACATAATAACCATATTTCAAATTAAACCAATTATGTGTCTTTTGTACGTGTATAGAAGGGAGGGTGTGTAGGCGTCTGTGTATGTAGATTAAATATACCTCATTACAACCATAACATGCTAACCATAACATCGTAGTTTAAGAAATAGGCTAGCAATTATTGGCAACAAACTAGGTGATACCATCGATATCTTTCACACCAATGAAATGCAGATTAAACATAACCTTACAAAATATTTCCTTAAATAAATATTTTCATACTCTGTACCATAAGATAACAAACAATATTTACGACATTACTGTGTATCACCGAAAAAGTGATCCCTGTTTCGATTGACTGTCCATAGTTTTTTTGATTTTTTTATAGTTTTTTATTATAATTTTATTATAGTTATTAGTATAATTTTATTTTATTGTTTTTCTTTTGCTTTATCTTAAAATCATATGATGTATGCTTGTATTATTATGTTAAATTATGTATGTACATGCGTCGCTTTGGTACTGATACTTACATTTGTTTTGTAAAAGCCCCATGGGCGTGAATAAATAAATAAAAAAATCAAAAATAAATAAATACTGTATAAAAATCACTAATCAGGCTGCAGTCCGAATGTTGAAACGTTGTTAACGAATCGTCGTGAACTTACAACGTACAACGGTGTATGGTGAACATACAACGTACTATGGTGTATGGTTATAATATAATAACAGTTGGCTGACTATAACGCTCGCTAGCCCTTGTATAAGCCGGGTTAATTGATGCCCTTGCATGTCAGAATTTTACTACAGAAAACTTAAAATGAAAAAACCTGAAAAACTTGTGACCTATAAATCTTTGACTCCCGCCCACTGTGATAACGATTTTTTATGCAAAATATTCTTGAAAGCTTAACATTTTTTCGCGGTTAACATACTGTCAAGTTGAAGGATATTTTTTCTATTTATTTTTCTGTAATAATTCTGTTTTTATTTTATTTTATTTTTTTAACCACCTCCACAATAACAGAGCGAAATAACGCCACAAACACACAGGTATTTGATTTTTGTGTTCTCGCTGAGAGTCGAACCCGGAACCTCCATATCTTGAGTCCAGCGTCTTAGTCATTACGCTTAGCTAGGAGATATATTTAAAAAAATGTCTAGTCCATTTCAGAACATTTGAGTACTATTACTTTAATCTGCGCAATTCTTTTATATCATTAAACGAACATAAGTTTTTCATTTTGTAAATTTAATAACATAACATTTAATGTGATGTACATGTACATTAGGGTGTCCCATATATGACCAAAAAATATTTTTTTTCGATTTTGAAAACGCATACCCTCTATCTTTTTTGCAATTACTATGGCCTATTCAGGTACGAAATTTCATATGTGTACAATGATTTTAACTCGTGCCGACTGGCCCCAAAGTTTTTCAAAATTATAGAAATTCCCTTCATTTTGTATGAACATGTTCCGATGCAAGTCGGCACGGGTTACTGTACTCCAAATGAACTTAAATTTTCTGAACAAGTGCTATATAGCAAAACAAAAGTGAAAACAAAATATAGTATGGGACCAAAAAAATGATTTTTTCGATTTTGAAAACGCATACCATCTATCTTTTTTACAATTACTATGGCCTATTTACATACGAAATTTCATATGTGTACAATTATTTTAACTCGTGCCGACAAGGCCTCAAAGTTCTTTAATTTTTTAAAAATAATACTCAATTTGAAAAATCTGGGACACCCTAATGTACATACATCTTAGATCTAATATATATCTTACAAAATCAGCTATACAGTTGCCATTTCAATTGAACTAAAACTATGGAATCTGAATTCAATTATTATTGAATTTTTGTTTCAGTTTTACGTACATTTTATATATTTTTATTGGTTTAACTGACAAAAATTGAAAATTAGTGATATTAAAAATCTTAAAATTTTACAAGGATTCATTTTTTCCAAGCTTACATTATATTATGTAAAGATCAGTAAAATAATACCCATCACTAATATAATATTTAATTTTTCAACTCCCTTCATTTATCTTAAAACAGAACAGCCATAGGTATAATAAATACTTACAAACAAATTTGACATAAAATACAGTTATTTGTTTGAATACAAACATAAAGACAACATAATGTATAAATATCTATTTATCTTATTATAAAAATAAAGTAACGGACATTTATTACAAATATAAGAATTGATTTGTATACGAAAAGGGAACTCTTCAACGTATACGAAAATTATATTCGTGGCTTTCTATCATAAAAGGGAAGCGATTATTGAAAAATTGTCGTGCTATTTTTTCATTACGCAGCCAACACACATGCGTGAACATTTCTATGAATATCTACGACATATCTGTCAAATATGTGCAGAATGCGTCATAAAACATGACCGTATTTTTTCAGTTTTCTCCGTGGGCTATATTACCCCCTGGGCATTTTACCCCCTGGCCATTTTGCCAGCACTCCCCCTACCCCAGCGGCCACAGATGATTTTTATTGCGGCGATGGACGGTTTATAGCCAACGGATATAAATGGAAAATTACGCTGTTCATTTTTACGAGATCGTTGCACCCTGCCTACCACGACAGGTAGAACGAACTTGAAAAGTGACAACGTATTAAAGATAAGGGTGGAAATAATACGTTAATATTACTTGGTTAAAATATATAACGTGCATGTCACAAAATATTTTTTTTTATAAGGTTATTACTTTTATCGTTGTATTTTTTTAATACTCTTGATTTATATTTAAAAAATATGCAATTGATGTCTTATATGTACTTTTATATTTATTTTAATGGTACATTAGTACCGTTAATGAATAAAAATAACGAATTCGGTGTTTAATAAAATTAAAACCAGCTTACCATAACGATAGGCCAAATAACCATTAATCAATTATCTGGAAACACTCAAGGGGTGTACCAATCCAGTTCCCTATGCACTATTTGTTACGGATAAGGGAAAACAGTAATAATTCTAATGTATAAAATAAATGTGGTAGTTTTAATAAGTAATGTCATATTTTAAAAGTTAAACCAGTAAACGCGTAGTCAATAATAAGCTTAGCTGAAAAACAGTAGTTTTTCTAACATATTTCAATCACGCCACAACCCCTTAGTACCGACCAAGGCCATCATCCCTTACGCATATAAATATTTTTTATACACCGCATCACTATTTTAGAAGCCTCCCAAAATATATCGATGTAGAATATATACGTATCCTTTATTAGAAAATATTCACTTTCTCCTTTCTGCTAGGAGGATAATAAATATAAAATAATCTCAAACCACCTCATAAAGTTGGATCGTAAATGTATGAACTAAAGTCATACGTTTTTTGGGAGTTGTCTAAAATCTTTGCATAAGCAATCCGCGTTCGTATCGATAGCTAAAAGATACTTCATCGACAATAGACTGTGTCATTTTTATATGGGAACACATTTATTTTATCTTCCCGCATAAAGCTGATAGTATAAAAAAATATTATTCCGCGTCAGTCAAGCAAGGATATGTATCAAGGCAAACTTTGTTAGGTACGCAGAGTCGCTATACAGATACAGTACTGGAGACAGGGATAGGTTGTAAAAGGGTGCTATTTTGCTCAAATTTTTCACAAGAACCTTCTTTAAAAATGTTGTGTAGAAAAAATAAAAGGTTTTCTAATGTATTATAAATATATGTATGTATGGAAGCAAAGCATGAAGTTGGAAAAATAAGGATGAAAGTAGATTGAATGCAGTTGAAATGCGATTTCTCAGGTGAATGTGAGGTAAAACTATGTATAATAGGTGCACTAATGTTGAAATTAGAGCAGAATACAAGACTTAGATAAGCATTATCGACAACATCCAGAAAGGTCTTTTACGATGGTTCGGTCATGTAGAGCGAACGGATGATGAAAGAACGGCTAAAAAATAAATGATGACCTGTGCCTGGATGTAGAAGTCGAGGAAGGCCGAGAAAGACATGGCATGATCAAGTAAAACAAGTGCTTGAAAGTGGGCATGTAAGAAGTCGGAATAATCGACGTGCGTGCATGAGAAGATGTATGAATGTGGAGGAAGCAAGAGAAGTATGCCAGGACAGTGGTGTGGCGTTCTATCCTCTCTGCCTACCCCTTCGGGGAAATGGCGTGATGGTTTGTTGGTTAGTTAGTTTATAAATATATAAGTATTTAAAAAATAATCAGAATATCGGGCATCATAGTTGTTCTAGATAAAACTGAAGAAGCTTAATTTTCTTTTTAAATGACACGTGTGGATCACGTCCGCTTCATACTATAGTGATTAACATGCTGAGGTACCATGCATACGGTCACGGGTTCGTTTTCTGAAAGGGTCTGAAGGGTAATGAAATATTTATTTAAGTGTGATTTGAATTTATGAATATATTTTGCGTTCATATGTAATAAGATATCTCGGACTGGCACTAAAGCGTAAGACTGATTATCTTACCAAATGATCAAGAGTCTCTGGACTTGAAGTACCATTTCGGTGCCCTATGCACCACCAGGTGCGGATAAGGGAAAGTAGTAGTAGTAATAATAATAGTTTAATTCATCAGTTCGCATTATTTTAGTGTGCAATGTTTTCCAAATTAAATGTTAGTGGTTTTTGCAGCCAAGCCAAAGTAGAGATCGGTGTAGCCGGCGCGTGACTAGACTGCCAAGCCAGCCAATCACAACTGCCGTCCGATCACTAAAATGCCGCTAACTGTAAACAGTATTTATATTAACAACATTTTGAGTGTGTCAACATTTTGGATTTCACCCATTACGATCGAATAAGCGCCTAGATATCCATATTCCCTCCCAATCTTGTCTCTATTGGACATACTACTACTACTACTTTCCCTTATCCGCACCCAATGGTGCATAGGGCACTGCATTGGTACACCAAGTGCAGTGTGTCTTGATCATTTTTATTACATGAAGGCAAGATGATCAGTCTTACGCTTCAGTACCAGTCCAAGGTATCACACATGAAATATTATTATGAATTTTTCATGTAAATAAATATTTCATGTTGACCCCCTACGGGAATCGAACCCGCGACCTCAGGCACGGTAGCCTAATGCGCTACCAGTATGCTACGAGGTAAAACATAATATAATTAAAACTAATAATTAACAATAACATGCCTGCCATCCAATTATATGTATCCGCAGGTAGCTTTAAACAGTTAAAAGAATCTACTTATAATGTAAATAAATATTTGTCATCTTAAGTCTGTAAGTTTTTAAGTTCCTTTATATATTTGTTATATGGGGTATTAAACATATCTAAGCTATTAAATTTATCATCAAACGCCTTACAAATTCGAGGAATCGTAGAATTATTTCTGTGATTTGTTTTAACTTTAGGTAGGTGAAAAAGTTTAGGCAGTCTAGTTGGTCTGGAAGGGACACGGAAAGAGAGTAGATTAATTATCCTCACCCATTGGCGCATAGAGCACTGCAGTAGTAAACCAAGAGCAATGTGTCTTCATCATTTGTTACATGAAGACAAGATGATCAGTTTTACGCTTCAAGGCATCACATTCTTATGTAAATTTAATAAATACATTTATATAAATATTTCATGTTGACCTCCATCGGGAATTGAACGCGCGACGCTCGATCTAACACGCTACCTTACACCAAGAGAATGACTTAAGCTACTAGAGACATGATTTTTTAACTATTTTGCCCACGGAGAGAATATTGTTTTTTGCGCTTAGCGGCCTTTTGGTGATCGGACGTCTTGTCTGAATCACGACACGTGGTCCGTACAATCTGGGGGCTTAGCAAACTAAATAAATAATTGAAAATCGACTTAAACCATAAGTGTTTTTGTACAAACACTTCAATATCTTATTAAATTTAAACGCAGATTTATTAAGAGTTTAACAAATTTAGGAAAAAGGGACTTTGAGAGAATAAGTCTACCGGTTTCGAGACACAACCCGTCTCTTCGTCAGGACATCAACTACAAAAATATGGAAATACCACTAAGTGCCTTTAGAATAGAATTATTAGGAGGTGTGTAGTTGTATTTGCGTGAAAGTGTAGTTGATATCACAACCGAGAGACGAACTTAGTCTTGAAAACGGTATACATCAAAAAGTCAGTAAGTAGCTGTTATACCCCGTGTAACAAAAGTCGATGTTCAAGCGGGAAACTAGTGAATCTACATCATATTATTTGGAGTCGATTTTGGGTTTTTTTTTTTTTTTTGACCATGGGTTTTCGAGAAAATTGATGATTTTTTTTTCGAAAAATTATTATCAAAAGTCATTATTTATTGGGTCTAATTAAAACTATTCATAAAGAAAACAAAATTAAAAACCGTATTTTACTAAAAATTCACGCAAATTTACTTAATCTGCGGTACTAATGAAAGATTTTATGGGAAGAAAAAAAAAGTATTACTCATTCGACTCCAAATATAATGTAGATTCACTAGTTTTCGGGTATTTATAAACATTTATTAAAATGCTTGTTATTACAAAATGAATAAGTAATAATCTATTTAGATTTTTCTGCCTCGTGGTACAGTGGTACATTAACGGGTGGTGACCTAGTGGTAGCGTCGCAGTCTTTAAGTCCAGAAATTCCAGGTACGAATCCCACTCCGCTACTAATTTATTTCCATTTTTAAGCACAAGCATTAGGGATTCATTGAAAATAGTATAAACAAATTGAAATACGTGCAAATATCATGAGTTTGTACAGATTTCTTTTAACAAAAAAAAACATAAAAGTATTATAATATATTGATCAAATAATGTTTATATTATTGATATCCCAACAGAGACAGAGAAACTCTGGAAACGAATGTTGGTTATCTAGGCGTTTACAGGGCTTATGACCTGTCATTGGCTGGGTTAAGTGGCCACTTGACGTACTACTACAAAATTCCCCATTCCGCCCATCATCTGATAACCATGACAAATTTTGGAACTACTATATATATTGAAATTCATAAGCCCTGTAAACGCCTAGATAACCCACATTCGTTTCCAGAGTTTCTCTGTCTCTGTTAGGATATCAATAATATCTGATATCAGTCCAGCATGGGTAAAATCCAGTAATGTGTCTACAAGTATTTGTATTTTTAAAAAAAAAGATAATGTTTATTTTATTCAATGATAAAATTGTAGCATTTTACTGTGAACCTTCCAAATAGATCGGGGAATAATTCGACGTCACGACACGTCATAAAATAGTTAATATATTCAAGGCAATCGAACCTGCCACGTCAGCACGAGCTCCTGGATCTAAACAAGGCCAAATACCAAATAGTTTGATATCGTTTGACGGCCAAACAAATGATACTGTCAAAAGAACAAATTAATACGAACATTGTACGTGCGTGCTTATCCCCCTGTAGCTGCAAGTTGCGTGTCCCGGCAATATATACGCCCTGAGTAATTTTCAAATAGGAAAACATGTCAGGAGGGATTTAGAATATACCACACTAAGACACTTTATTCCCTTTCCCCGCACCCAATGGTGCATAAGGCACTGCAAGTACATTGTATCTTCATACAGTGATACGCTTCAGTACCGGTCCAAGGTATCATACATGAAATATTAATATATAATCTCACTTTAATGATCTCAAATTCCGTTTTTTAATAGTATTTTTCTTTTTTTTAATAGTATTTTAAAGAAAAATACTGATGAAAAAATGATTTTCGCACGTTGAAAAGTGCAATATTTTTTTTTATGTGTGGTGAAATTGATCTGATAATTTCGCCAGTTAACGTCAGACTTACAAGGCATTAGACCTGACTTATACCTGACAGAGGATATACTAGAATATGAAATATAGCGCACCTAGGCGGTATTGTATAATGTTTAATATGTTTACATAAGTAGCGGAAGTGGATTGATGATGAAATTTATGCTAATCGAGCTGTGACTTAGAAATGATATTTTTCTGGGTTGTTATGCCGCGTTTTAGGCAGATGTGCTTTAGATGATGGACACTGCAATGTTCCCCGAAATACAAAGACTAAGAACACGGCCTAACAACCCAGGAAAAAAAATTCACCCTGAAGACCGAACTTATGCGCACTTTATACGGAACAGAAAACTGTACGGTTTATTGTGCAGTTTCTTGTTCAAAAAACTGTACAGTCTGTCAAAAAACACGCCAAATATGTGTATTTTTTAAGCGTAATTACAAGTTATTATCATATGTTTGCACACAGGAAATTGTTAATATAGCTAATAATGTAAATAAGTCATTTGTATTTTACGTTTTTCAAAGCACTCAATATATCAATATCTACTTAAACGTTTACACAAAAATACATTAATTGTCAGGTCAGCCAAACGTCGTTCACCGACCATTCAATATTTCACACAGTTTACAGGACAGGACAGTTTGCAAACTGCATAAGAAACTGTACCGTTTTTTGTCCCTTTAGAAAAGCGACTTTATCTACTTAAAGAGAGTACCTATAATGATTATTCTGATGTCTTTCCAAATTAATTTACCGGAAACAAAAATGGCCTAAACCTAAATTATTTATTTTAAACCGGGAATTTATATGAACGTATAATTCTCAGACATCCGTTAATCATTAAATTTCAATCTAAAATAAAACCAAATGTTCATAAGTCAAGTATCACCTTGAGTGGTCACTTCACATCAGGTGTATGATCTGTATCTACTTTTTCAGTGCTTAAAAAACTTGACTGAACAATTTTCATAAAGAATTCATTTAGCATATCTAATCGAATCACCAAGTGATTCGTCACAGTAATATTGTAGCTGATAACTAATTAAAACTGTTTGCAGAAAGTTTTCTGACATTTATATTTGGCAGGTTATTAATTTTATCAGCAGTTTTAATTTCATAACTTTAGAGATTTTAATGGAAAGTGCCGTAAATATAATTGAATTCGAACTTTTCAAAAATGAATACACCCACTTAATAAAATATTTTCAATTGTAATTAAATAAAAATCGTTAAAATAACCCATATTGTTTGCAAAACAACATTCAGAATCAGGGAATTTAAAAAAATAATTGTTTTTGTTTTTTAAGATTATTTATTGAGATTTTTACAGCTATAACAATGCAATATGCAATAACAAGTAATAAATCTGCAGCCAATCACAAAAATCCACCGATAGTGTTATTCTTATTATGATAAATAATTAGTGATGAATGAAAGTAATGTTTGTGGTTAGGATGAGTGTGAGTGTGTTATATTATCATATTATGGTATGCTTTCAATAATATAATTATTGACTCTTACACTTAAAAGTGTGTAAAAGTAACAAGTTATAAAGTAATAGTGCTTGCAAAAATATAATACTGTTCATTTTAATTCAAATATGTTCTTCTCTTTAGCACAAAATATCTCACAGGTGACCGAAAAGTTGCATTCTCGGATAGTTCTGCGTATTGATTATACGTCATAGATTTAAGGGAGGGGAAGAGGGAGGTTTTAGGGGAGCAAAAGGTAGAAAGCGTTAAGGGTAGCTTAGCCAGGAGGGCACTTAAAGACAGGGCTGAGATTTAGGGTGAAAAAATATAAAGAGTGTCATATATTATCTGATATATGGGAGCGTTAAAGGAGATTTAAATATCTTGTCACAGGTTGAAGTGAAGGTAAAAAAAACAGATTGAAAATACTGACTCACTTTGTCTTACTAAATTAAATCTAATGGTCGTTAGATACTGCTTTTTGGGATCGCCAATGTCCATCTTTTTGCAAGTCGTCCAGGAAGTCGGCGGCCAGGTTAGCAGAGATGCATCAAGGATTTTGCGATTCTATTATCATTCATTCTCTCTACGTGTGCAGTGTGCATACCAGTTTCATCGTGTTTCTCTTTTCCATCCCATCGATGACTTTAATATGTGAATGACTATACAACAACGATTCATATATTGTTCTTATAGAAAAGGCTTGTGGCGTGGTTCTATTGGTAAAGGCAGTAAAATAAAACAAAAATTAATTCACAGTTATTTTCGACAATTTGAGAGAAACCCAGAAGTAGAAGTGTTTAGTAATATACATATTATTTTTATCCAGTTAGGTAATAAGTCTTACAGCAAACAGATTTATAAAACCCTTTGGATACACTAATTTAGAAAAACTACAATTTAAAAAAATTAACACACAAAAATATTTATTTCCAAATGTGTTTAATAAAACAAATTTGAGTCTAATGAGTTGGAATTGCAACCCATATAAGTTAGAGAAACCAGGCTGTGTTCTGTTTTAGGAGTTCAGGGTTGGCGATGAATTCGGATTTCTGAAATAATGATTAGATATAGTATAAAGAAAAGGTTCTCAACCTTTTTAGAACTATCGCTCAATTTTTTTTTTTTTTTTTCAATAATTTTTAATGCCTTTATTTTCAATCATGCATAAAATGTTTGTAGAATTTTGCTGCCATCCGATTGGATGGTCGTTTCTATTCTCTCTGCCTACCCCTTCGGGGAAATGGCGTGATGGTTAGTTAGTTAGTTATTTTTTGTAGGTTTCAAAAATCAAACAAAAATAATGTTATCATGAATACACGCGCGCAAAGCTTAATAAATCATAATGCGGAATTTAAGTACTCACTCTGATAATGTTTTGTATTAAATAGTGTAAGTTCTTGTGTTTCATTACATTAAACATGTCAAAATATGTTTTTATAGTAATAACACTTATAAAAACCGAGGGTTGAAGTAATTTTAAAAACAAACGTTTGAGAACGTTCAAATAGTCCAGTAAAACCTATCTAGTACAAAAAACTAGATAGGAATTAACATGTGAAGCATCGCGCTATTTTTATGTATATATAATATATATATATATGCGAATTCTGATAATTGGCAGATATAGATATTAATCACTAAGCGAAATGGAAAATATTGAGAAATATCACGTGGCCACTTAACCCAGACAAGAACAGGTTACAATCTCTGTAATCGCCTAGACATTCCCATCCAAACTTCTCGTCTTTTTTAGGATGTCAATTGTATTATATTTTTAGTGCTGGTCTCCAAAGCAATATTCACAAAATAGTACACTACCCTCAGCAATCCTCAATGCTTCTCAGTGCTCTATTTCCTTCAGCACGTTCAACTCCTGACTGCCCCCCAAGGGACTCCAAATGCCCCCGGGAGGGATAACGATACGCTCACTTTGAGAATCACTGGTACAGATCAGAAGCGGGCAACCAGTCGATCGCTGTGATTATTGATTATGCCGGTCAAACGCACAAGCTGAAGAAAAATGCATTTTTTTAAATAATTAAAGTTACTAACTAACTAACTAACTAACCATTTCCCCGTAGGGGTAGGCAGAAAGGATAAAACGCCATACCACTCTGTCCTGACAGACTTCCTTTGCTTCCTCTACATTCATACATCTTCTCATGCACATACGCCGATTATTCCGACTTTTCACATGACCACTTTCAAGTACTTGACGTACTTGGTCAAGCCATGTCTTTCTCGGCCTTCCGCGGCTTCTACATCCAGGCACACTTGCATATAAACTTCTTTTAGCCGTTCTTTCATCACTCATTCGCTCCACATGACCAAACCATCGTAAAAGCCCTTTCTTAATTTTGTCGAAAATGCTTATCTCAGCTTTGCACTCTGCTCTGATTTCGACATTTGTACACCTATCATACATAGTCTTACCACACATTCGCCTGAGAGATCGTATTTCAACAGCATTCAGTCTATTTTCATCCTTTTTTTTCCAACACCACGCTTCACTACTATACATAAGGGTTGGTACCAGAACTCCTGTACTGCCAACTTTGCTTCACACATAAGGCACCATAAAGTTACAATACTGAAAATCTAAAAATAATTCAAGCTATTTTCTGTAAGCTTTTACTCGTTTGCGCGTGATGTTGGCATTTTAAATAAAATAATTTATTATTAGACAATTGTAAAAAACTATCTTCGGCGCGGCGCCTTTGACGATTCACTACAATGCATTAAAAAAAACAATTATAATAGCTGTTTTCATAAAGATTCGAAAGCAGAATTAGTACTACTACTTTCCCTTATACGCACCCAATAGTGCATAGGGCACTGCATTGGTACAAATAGTGCAGTGAATTTTAATAAATGTTGAATGAACGCAAGATGATCAGTCTTACGCTTTAGAACCAGTCTAATGTATCAGTACCTATACTATGTGATGAAACTTGAAATTTACTGTGGCACCCTCTAGAACCGTACCTGTGACCACATGCATTGAAACCTAACGTGTTAACCACTACTATTACTTTTTATAAATATAACTATTAAATAAAAAAATCAACTAATTTATCAAGTCGAATTCGGTTCTGATAAAGTTGGCTACCCCTAGTATAGAGGACTGCTGTAAAGTAGGGTTACATCGCACATGAACCTGACAAGTTAATGTTTGTAGATAAGCAAATGGAACATTGATTCCTTCTCCTGGCATTAAATAGGTTCGTTAATGGTTAACAACCCTTTGGATTTTTACTATACAAATCCACCCGTCTTTACCCCAACTTCGGAACAGATTTGGGCAATTTTGCTAATTACGATGAAATCTGAATTCAAATGAACTGTTTTTGTCTCACTTGGGATTAAATGACAGATACTGCAAAAAGTCAAATTTACTGGTTGAAATATACAAGCAAAATAAAGAGACATCTTCAGGCGTCTTCTAGTAAGTAATTAAATCAAGATGGATCTTACCTACACCAATAAAGATTGATTGCCAAAAATACTTAGCAATTTTCTCAACAGATGTCACCAGTGAGAAAATCTCTTAAAATGCGGAATGACGCATACGAGTCGAATATATTTAAAAGTTTTCGAAATTTATCCTTTATAGTTATTAGATGATGGGAGGAATAGGGAATGTTGTAATACTTCAAGTGGCCACTTAACACAGCCAATGACAGGTCATAAGCCCTGTAAACGCCTAGATAATCCACATTCGTTTTTCTGTCTCTGTTGGGATATCAATAATATTTCATATTCCCCTAGCGTGTTTAGACAACTCAATGTTGTAAGCGACGTGTGAATATCAAAAAAATTTGTAAAGCTAACAAAATCCTTATTATTCAAACGAAAGATCAATCAAACATAACATTTTAATTGCTCTAATTGAATTTTTAGAAACAACATTTTGAGTGTGTCCAAATACTTGTAGACCAAAACTGGATTTCACCCATTACGGACTGATAATTACAATTTGACATTTTGTCACTGTTGAGATGTCAAATTGTGATTTTTAAAATTTTTTTCTTAGCGTCATCTCCCAAGATGGTTTTCTAAAGAAAGATGTTATTTATTTCAGTTCTCACGATTTTCTAAATTGTTCCACGATCTGGTTTGTAAAAGAAAATGAATCCAAGTTAATTAATTACGTTAAATTAAATAATAAAGTACCTTTTATTGATCGTGATCAGTCAATAAAACAGGTTATTTTTTAGTTTTGCTCCTAACGGCAAAGATCATGATCACTTTAACATTAAAACGTTTAATATAGTGATTAATAAAAGTGCACACTTTTTCATTTAATAATAACACAGAACCTGTTTGATTTGAATAACGTTTAAATGTTTTTGATAAATTAATCCAGTGTCAGTACAAAAAATAACAGGTAGGTACTTGATTCACGTTTTTCGTGATAAAGGATGTAGGTTCTCAAACTTTAAATATGTATATTTTTTTAAATCATGTGTTGTATGTTGTATTCCTCGTAGTCCTCGATTTTCTCCCTGGAATGCACCAGAGAAATGATTTTTCACACGTTTTCAATATCGACCAAAAACTTGTTTGAATAGTATTTGGTTTGGCCGGGTTTTAGTTTCTCGGAGCTTACTGGGAGGATTTTACGCTGTTCAACAAGTATCGACCATAAAACTTGTTTGAATAGTATTTGGTTTGGCCGGGTTCCTTGTGACAAGTTGCCCCAGAAAATCCTTGAGTCCTACTCCCCATATTCCTTTGACTATGACTTCCTCTATCCCAAATTCCAACATTGTCTCTGGCACTATCCTTTCACAACGCGGGTAGACAAAACATTTACATGTAACATTGTTATTTTGCATCTGTCAAATCGCACGCATCGTGACCGCATCTTACGCCGAAAACGCATCTTATCCGCATCTTACGCCGCAACCGCATCTTACGCATCGCATCGCATCTATATTCAACTTTGAACTATTCAGACAAATCATCCCAGTGTCATTGTGTTTATTGTAAATTCTTGTGTTCTGTTTGTGATTAGTTGATGTGCAGTGCAGACCAGATTTTCCTGTTTTCATCATCCATTCTCCATCAAGGTAGGGGCAATTTTATATTGGATTGATTGGTGTGGGTCTCCTGGCATCGCCTGGGAGCTGGATCCGTTCATCCATCTTCTCCCGCCTTCATCCGAGACATAAATTCTTTCCCGCATCAGAGGCTCTAGTTCGTTCAGATTAAAGTCGACAAAAACGCGCTTCGCCACATCAGTATTATTTTTGTAATAATGTTAAATAGGAATCTAGTTGAGTACATCTAAAACATACCAAATATATTGAAGTATTATTTTTACCGAAGAAAAATATTTTTGGGTTTATTTGTGATTTCATTTTATTCTATTTACATTCGCGTTTTTGAAAAATCCAATTTTTTTAATGAATGTTTTAATTTAATTAATTAATTAAGTGTTTTAATTTTGTTTTAATTTAGTGCTTCTCTCAAAATAAACGTCAATCCGGAAATAATTGGGCCAGAAAGCTTGAAACAAGCTATGGTGGGTGTGATGTATTAGAAATGGGGGCTTAAAGTAATACACGTATGTATTTCCTCCTTTGTATTTTCTTTAATGTGTTTTTTGTGGATCTCTGTTATTGGCTTTTATAATGTTTAATTTACTCTGTATACCTTATTCTATGTATTGCTGTTGAGTAATCCCTAATAAATAAAATAAAAATAAATAAAAATACACGCTGAAACAATTATGACGGGTTTAATGTATTATCTGTTTAACTGAGTATGCTCCTCAGAGATCTAACTGGGAATGCAGGCACACAGCAGGCATACTCCATACACGCACACGTTCGTACATCTCACAGTCTCTTTCACACACATATCTCACAGTGGAGTGGTGTTCGAACCTATAAATTCCAATCAGAAGTCAAGGACTCTACCACAATCTTATAAGAACAATAATATTTTTTTTATATATTTTTATTTACTTCAACCTACTGAAAAGTTTGAGATCCAAAATAAATTATGTCTAACTACTGGTTACATATTTTTTCATCACGATATTGATGAACTTCCACGGCACTCTTTTATTTTTAAATACGTGCGTACATATATTATTATTAAATCATATAATTATACCGGATCAAATTGAAATGTTATATTTCCTAAAGCCGAATCGCACGAACGAAAAGATATAAATTACTATAATGTTGGCTACTGTTTTAATCGAATCATATCTATTAGTATTTAAATACAACAATACAAGGTCAACATTTAATTTATATTTTAAAATAAATTTAACAGAGACTTCGTATTTTTACTGTAGAGTGAAATTTTTTTATTTTTTTTATCATAAGCTGAATTTTTACCATGTTGACTTCGTCTTAGAAGAATTTTAGGTGTGCGGTGGTTTGACTTTGTAAGGAACACAGAGGTGAGGCAACGGACACAGCAACCTTGGTATCTACTGTCATCCGGCGTAGGCGTTTCGGCTGGCTAGGCCATATACTACGTATGCCTCCCGAGAGCCTTTACCATGCTTGCCTATTTTTACAAGGCATCAGGTTCTCGGCGTCCCGGTCGTCCGCTGTTGACAATTCGTCGGCAGTTTGCGTCAGAGCTGCGGGACGTGGACTCGACTTGAGAGGATGCGCGGGAGCTGGCGGCCGATCGCTTGGCCTGGAGGTAGTTTGTGGATTCCATATGCTCCACATAGGGAGCGGATATGGTATAATGAATTAAATTGACATATTTTTTAAATTTTGCTGTAATAAAATACTCCGCAATTTCGTTTATGCTTCAAAAATGTTACCTAGTTCTTTCCGAACTCTGTTTTGGCCGCAATAAACTACAGTTTTGACCGCATTGTGCATATTTTTTAACGATTGTGAAAAATTCTCAATTGATTTACCTTCGCAACATGAAAAACAGGAATGCTCCTATGATTTGGAAAAAAACAGCTTCTATTAAAAGCTTTCATGCGGACCTAATGCTTAAACCATAACCCTTTAATATTTGTATGTTTAAACATGCTCAATATCAACATAGGGTAGATACCTGTTTGTGAAAAAAAATTCAAATTTAAGAACAAAATTTATTTCAAAATAATTGACACCGAGTGAAAATTTCAGTTACAAAAAAGCATCCAAATTGAGAGTGTTAATATTTAAAAAAATAAAAAAAACTCATAATTTTAGTACAATTCGCCAAATTCCAAAAAAAACGTTGATAACTATCATACAAACTTGATCTAATAAAATGCATGATTTACGATTGAATAACGATTACTGCAAATTCCCTCCGGCTTGTGGCCCGTGTCCCTGCGGTCCTCTAGACTGTCCTCCCCCTTGGGACCTGCCCCCCACCTCCCGAGAACTGCAAGAAGGGGGGTCTGCCTCCCGCCCCCTTGCCCGTTCATCCCTGAGTGCGTCCAGCCAAACTGCAGGCCGAGACTGAAGTGCGACAGGATGATGTTCGATGACCCCTGCAGACCGCTGATCGTTCACAACAGCTGTAGGTCCTTTAGGCCTACTGGGATCTTGAACAAACCTAATGATACCACGAACGCTTTTGTTTCTTACGTTCCTGCTAACACTTATGACATTGTAAGTTCTTTAAATAATTTTACTTTCTGATTTTCTATAATACAATCATTAAATTGACTTTTTTTCAGGTTAACACATGCTGCTACTCCGTCCAGTAAAGAAAAGAGAATTTTCCTTTCAACCGTCATATTATTTAAAAAAAATAGCCATCAATGTACCTGATTTAATTACCAAGAAAAAATCTTTTATACTGGCCATTCTTTTAGAATCAAATAAATTTTACTGTTAATAAGACAGTTTTATGCTTATTTTGTTGTATTTTCAAAAACCCGTAAAAACGGGCTATTTGGAAAGTGCGGGGCTAATTGGAAGTGAAACGCAACCTTCAGCATTGTAATGTTACTGCGTTTGCTAAAGGTTGCGTTCACGCTTTTGAGTGTTACAACATGAAAATGTTTATAATCTTTCACTACCAATTAGCCGCCCTACACATTCAAAATAGCCCCCGTTTTTGGTATGTAATTATATTTTATTTATTTATTTATTTACAAAACGTTATAACAATGTTGTACAATTAGAGCCTTTTTAAAATATCTAGATACATAGGCATATAAACATAATAATATCGTAGATAAACTGAATACTGGTGCAGTGGTATATTATAAGTACCTACATACAAAGATAAATGGAAAAACTCCGAAATTATATTTTCTATGATAGCTTTTTCTTGGTGAAGAAAATGTTATTTGTAAAAAGAAAATAGAGATTTTAAGGTCTATTCCCACAAAAACGTGACGTGACGGGACGTGACGCATGGAAAGCAACACGGTACGGTACGTCTCGTCCACGTCACGGAAATGTGGGAAAAGACCCTAAAAAATGTTGAAAAGAACCTTTTATATTATATTTTTATTTATTTATTTATTTTATACGACAAAAATAACATTACATAGGGAAAAAAAAAATAAGGAATTCTTTTTCTTTTTCAATCTTATTTCTCCCTAGGAGGTTTTAACATAAACTCATTTAGGGACAAATGAACGAAAAATTAAACATAATATTCATTTTATTCTAATACAGCACTGACATCCTACTTAGATCACATAAAATAAACACAATGGTTTTTTAATAGTCTTACAAATTTAGAAAAATAGGTCAGAACACAATCCAATGAAAACATAAAACCTACAGAAACAATAAACGTGAATCTATAACGTAACAGCTAAAACCATTTATTATACTCGACGCAAGTAGAAAAGGTATCTATTCAAAATACTTATTAACTTATTTTTGAAATCAAAATAAATATTTTTTTCAAATCAGGAGGTCCCTGTTTCGTTATATATAGCAGGGATCTAATTAACATGTCAAGGTAACAATAGATCACTGGTCGGAAAATGCTATGTATTTTAGGGATCTTGTACCGACTTATGGTTGTATTTTGCTGGTTCTAAATGTATATTGTTGCGTGAAATGTTTGTGCTGTAATAACGTCTCTATATAAAAGGTGGGCTCGATGTTTGTGTGCATTTATAATCAAAAATTGTATGTTTTAAAATGAAGTAAGTATTTCGTATGTAGGAAGCAGTAAAAATAATTTCGAAAGATAATATAGCCCTAAGGACGTAATCTTAAAACTAGAATGGTCACAACGCAACATCGCTATAGGTAATAAAAATCGACTCATTTTAATTTATTCAGAGCTCAGATCGTGAATGTATCTTTGCTTTCTCGATGTAAAATTTATCGATGAAAAGGGTTTTTTCACATAAACTTATAACAATAAAAAGGGGAGCCCTGGGTGGATTACCAATATTTCAGGCTATTATACATAGTTAACCGGTCTGTACTAGGTCCGATATACCCCTTGTATCGACGTGGTGATTCAATATAAATATCGACGATACAAGGTCAATTAACTCTTTTTTGTCGGAGCTCGCTACGTACTCTGTATCTACACTGTAGCATTATTGGTAAATAAACATCGCCTTGCTGATTCAATGAAAGCTTGTATCTTTACTGCATATTATTAGCTCGAAAAGTCAATTATAAGTGCTTCTGGAATTAATACATAAAATTTTTCATGAGACTGTCAATTTAGTTTAAAGCAGAATTTATATAATTGGTTAATTGTCAGCTTGGGACACCCTATAAATTTTTCTTCGTAAAAATCTGAATGTGTAAATATAATAATACTATACTACTAAATCGTTATTCTTGTTTCCTATTGGATTTTTCTGCAAGTTTTTGTTCTTATTCATTTGATTAATCTAGAAATAACAACAATAGAATAATATAAATCAATTACTATCACGCCAGTTTACTTTAAATGACGAGGCTCATTATTGAATAATACAAATGGATATCAGATTCATGAATTCATTGTGCGTGGTACTGATTGCGTCGAAAATTAAAATATATACTTTTTTTGTTTTGAGTGGACATGAAGAATCTATTCCCATGTTAAAGATGTGTGAATGCGAATACTCAAAAATTTTTATGGACAATCAGTCAAGTCATTCTTTTCAAGCTAAGAGGGAAAAACACAACGAGGAAAAATACTTATATTGTATGTGATATCACCAAGGATCAAACCGGAAACCCTGATGGGTTGAAGTTCCCTAGAAAGTCTGATGCCTGTTAGAGGACCCTTCAGTTCGTCGTGGATGTTATTTGTAGTCGAAACATTTATTATGTGTGGATATTTGTTTTAGATAATTGAAGACCATTTTAATGCTGGATTCAGAGAGCCAGAATCAATGTCAACAATCGTGTTACTCGTGTAATTTTTACCCATGTAACCCTAGTAGTTGGCCCAATCAAAATGTTTGTTTGTCATGTTGCGGGAACCCCTCACCGAAGATCTCTTCGCCACGGCGTCAAATTATTTCATGCCAGAAACTAGATGCATCTAGCATTTCTGACTCGGATATCCCATGCCCACTATGCAAGATATGCTTCCCTTTTGGAGTATGTGAGTTTTGTAAGATACCAAATTCATTTGATATGGAATCACTGACACCATGCCCGCTGTGCAATAAATGCTTTCCATGATTGTTCACAGTGTCCGACTTGTTTCTCTTGTAGAGCCTGCAACCCTCCTTCCTGTGGAGGCTGCAGTTGTTTTGGGTCCTGCAGGCCCTGGGAGTCCAGTTGCTGCAGGTCTTGCTCTTCTCCTAATCCATGGTGTGGAAGTTGTCGGTGCAACGATAACTCCTACCCTAATGTTATGACAGTTTTCGCGTACAAAACTATCCTTAGGACTAATTAAAATATACTAGAATACAGTGACTTTACCAAGCGCCGGTTTAACTTCATATTTTTACACCGATATGTTTTTACAGCAATTTAGTAAAAAATAAAAGCGTTTTTAACAATTCCCATGTTTTTTTGTTTTTAAAAGACAAGTAATATTCTTTGAGGCCTCTGGTTCCTCGGTCTCCACACCAGAACGCGTTTCGTCCATCTGTCGTTCGTCATTCTGGCTATGTGACCGGCCCATTTCCACTTCAACCAAGCAATTTGCTCCACCACGTCGCAGACCTTTGTCTGGCGTCGGATCCAATCGTTCCTTTTTCGGTCTCTTAATGTTATTCCAAGCATAATCCTCTCCATGCTCCTCTGTGCAACTTACATCTTATGGGAGGATTGCTTGGTCATTGTTTCCGCGCCATAAGTAACCAGAAGCCGAGGAACCAGAGGCCTCAAGGACGTCCACCGATGAGATGGGTGGACGACATCAGGAAGTCTGCTGGAAGACAGTGGATGGGGACGGCGCAGGATCGGAAGGAGTGGAGACGGCAGGGGGAGGCCTATGTCCAGCAATGGACCTCAACGGGCTGAGATGATGATGATGATGAATATTCTTTCGGTCGCTTTGTGAATGTCAGTTGTTAAGACGTTGGTTACGGAACCATCCTCACTATCAGTGAGAGTTTGCAGCCAGTCTGTGAGCAGCAGCATCATCAACCTCAGTTATGAGACGTTCAATACATGCATTGTTTACAAGCCATCAAATTTTTAACGTTTTGGACATCCGCATCCGTGCAGACAATTCCTTGGGAATTAAGGTAAAAACTTCAAAACGTAGACCTACTTGGGAAGTCTTAAATTAATATGTTCTACATTAAAAACGGATATGGGATGAGTAAATTAAAAATACCAATTTATTAATCTATAAGATACTATTCATACTTTACTTTTTCGGGTGTTCAATTTCTTTTTTTTATACTGTATTTCCACGAAAACCACATTTGTCATAATAT